>PVJS01003277.1:0-17500 GCA_004027185.1 Glis glis
TTGTAATCCCAGTACTTTGGGAGGCGGAGACCGGAGGATCTGGGTTCGCGGCCAGCCTCAGCTCTCTCTCTCTCTCTCTCTCTCTCTCTCTCCCTGTCTCTCTCTTTTTCTCTCTCTCCTTAGTGAGGCCCTCTGCAACTTCGTGAGACCCGGTTTCAAAATAAAGTATAAAAAATAGGGCCGGGGGTATAGCGCGGAGGTAGAACGCCCCTGGGTTCAATCCCCGGTACCACAAAAAAAAAAAAAAAAAGAAAGTAGTAGCCTTAAAATGGATCAGCATTGATGTACAGAAGCCATAAATGAAGAGACTCAGTTTGAATAAGAATAATTTGAAGTCCATTGGTAAAAAGCCACTGGTAGACAAAATGTTTTATCTATCCCTTTATATATTTCTAGGTTATCTGTAATCTTGTGTGTGAACTAGTAACTTTATAAACTGAATCAGTAATGGAATATTAGGTATTATTATTGTTATACTTGTAATATATTATAGTTACCAGGTCATTAACAGATTAAAATAAGGCTTCATTTATTTATCAGTTTTGGAGTTTGAGATGTTTCTACATAAAGTTTTCTTATTTTGGTAGATTTATTTTCCTTTTAAGAATAAACTCTTAACCAATTTAACTGAAATGTAATGCACATCTTCTGTATAGATATATTTAGCATTTTCTTGGTAACTTGAGGGATCATTATTTATAAACATCCTTTTAATACCATGCAGTAGTCTAGTCATGCCTTTAGGGTTATTTTAAACTGTTGTACTATATGAATCCAAACTCTGCTGTTTGAGTTCTTATACCTACCTTGTTTGTATAGTTTTCTGTCTAATGCTTTTTATTTCTCGATCCTAGATTCTTTTCTTTATGGGAGTACATGTATTATGGCTTTGTTGCTTGCTGTGTTGTAAGGCACAGTGTAGAGAACATACTTTATTTTCAAATATATTGTTTTTATTTATAGTCTGTCCTGCTTGATTAATTCTAAAAAACAGAATTGAGGTATAGGCATGTAAAATAAATAGTACATTTTTTTTTTTTTGGTACTGAGGATTGAACCCAGATGAGTTCTACCTCTGAGCCACACCCCCAGCCCTATTTTATTTTTTAGTTTGAAACAGGGTCTCACTAGGTTGCTGAGAGTCTCACTACGTTGTCGAGGCCTCCTAAGTACTGGGATTACAAGCGTGTGCCACCATGCCTGGCTTAAATATTACATGTTTAAAGAATGATATTGAAATACACTATTCTTGGAGACTTTGCTTTTAAGGGTGTGAGACAGGTTTGGGTTGACTTGCTTTCTGGAAGACAGTTGTTCAATAACAAAATTATCCAAATTCTTTCAGAATCGTTCTGATTTTCAGTGCCAACATCGATGGCAGAAAGTTTTAAATCCAGAATTGATAAAAGGTCCTTGGACTAAAGAAGAAGATCAAAGGGTAACATGTTCCTATTCTTTATGTTCACTCTGTAGGTAGACTAGCTTTTTTTCTTACTTATATATTGTTTTAACACAAAAAGTATATATTTAAATCCCTTGATTTTGTTCTCTGGAGGCTGTTTGCTTAAGACTTAAAGGTCAAGTGTCTTGAAATGTAGTTTTTTTTCTGAATTGAGTAATATATATATAGCACTTTCTTTCTAACAGCTTGGTTTGCAGAAGGAAAAAGGCTTGCTATAAGCTTGGTTACCTTATTTAAAGCTTAGTTTAGCAACATTTAGGGCATAGTTTCCTGTCAAAAATTGAATTAATGTAGCCGGGCGTGGTGGCGCACGCTTGTAATCCCAGTATTTGGGAGGCTGAGATAGGAGGATCACAGGTTCGTGGCCAGCCTCAGCTACTTAGTGTGAGGCCCTCTGCAATTTAGTGAGACCCTTTTTCAAAATAAAGAATAAAAAACAGGGCTGGGAGTGTAGCTCGGAGGTAGAATGCCCCTGGGTTCAATCCCCAGAACTGCATACAAAAAAATTGAATTAATGTGTTAAAAAGTTTTTAAATTTATTTTTACATTTATTAACTTAATATGTAACTTAATTTTTCCTCTTGACCTTTAATTAGCTCCATAATTTGATATCAGGGCATCATATTTCCAGGTTTTTTAAATTAAAAACCAAGATCATTCATTGTGCAATAAAAGTTGGACAAGCCAGGTGCAGTGGTATACACTTGTAATCCCAGCTACTTGGGAGGCTGAGGCAAGAGGATTGCAAGTTCAAGCCCAATATCAGCAACTTAGCAAGACCCTCTCTCAAAGTAAAATATAAAAAGGGTTAAGGATGTAGCTCAGTAGAGCATCCCTGGATTTCATCCCAAGCAACGAAAAAAAAAAAGTTGGAGTCAAATATGTAGTTCGGTATTTGTAGCATCTTTACCACCACTAGAAGCAAATAAAAAAAGTTACTTCACCAGGCTGAGTACCAATCTAATTTACTTGATGGCTGATGATAAATTTTAAATGTGGGATCTTGTTGAAAAGTACAACCTGAAATTTTATTATTTTTATTTTTTAATTTTAATTTTATTTTTTATTTTTTTGGCGGTACCGGGGATTGAACCCAGGGGCATTCTACCTCCGTGCTACACCACCAGCCCTATTTTTTTTATTCTTTACTTTCAAACAGGGTCTCACTAAGTTGTGGAGGGCCTTGCTAAGTAGCTGAGGCTGGCCGCGAACCCAGATCCTCCTGTCTCAGCCTCAAGCATGTGCCACCATGCCCGGCTTATTTTTATTTTTATTTTTTTGTGGTACTGGGGATTGAACCCAGAAATATTCTACCTCCAAGCTACACCTTCAGCCCTATTTTATTTCTTATTTGGAAATAGGGTCTCATTAGGTTGCTGAGAGCCTCTCTAAATTGCAGAGACTGACTTCAAACCTGCAATCTTTCTGTCTTAGCCTCCCAAGTACCAGGATTACAAGCATGCACCACCACGCCCGGCTTGAAATTTTATTTTATTTATTTATTTATTTGCGGTACTGGGGATTGAACCCAGGAGCATTCTACCTCTGAGCTACACCCCCAGACATATTATTTATTCTTTATTTTGAAACAGGGTCTCACTAAGTTGCGGAGGGCCTCACTAAGCAGTTGAGGCTAGCCACGAACCCGATCCTCCAGTCTTAGCCTCCCAAGTACCGGGATTACAAGCATGTGCCACCACGCCTGGCTTTGAAATTTTATTTTTTAAACACAGTAGGTACATATAGTGAAAAGATTGATATATATTAAATTTAAATATTCCACCAATATAAAGTGTTTATGATGTGATATTTTGACCATGAGGTAAAGTAGACTGGGAATAACACTTCCTGTAGTTTTAGGTAAAATAAAAACAAACTTAAAATGTGGAAAAAGAATGTATAACACCCAGCCCTGACATTCTTGAGTTATGTTTTAAAATGTTTTTTTAAACTTTGTTTTTGTTTCCTAGGTTATTGAATTAGTCCAGAAATATGGACCCAAAAGGTGGTCTTTAATTGCAAAACATTTAAAAGGAAGGATAGGCAAGCAGTGTAGAGAAAGATGGCATAATCATCTGAATCCTGAGGTAAAGAAATCTTCCTGGACAGAAGAAGAAGACAGGATCATCTATGAAGCACATAAGCGGTTAGGAAATCGTTGGGCAGAAATTGCTAAACTACTTCCTGGAAGGTGCTTAAATAAAAATGTATCTACATTTTTCTGTACTTAAACATGATCTTTATTACCTTACTATTAAATATATTTGCAAGTTCCCAGTGTCTTTTATTTATAATTAAAATTTAGACTGCATAATACAAACATCCATCTGGGATCATTTGTAATGAATTGTGTGTTGAAGAATATTACTTTTTTAAGCCGGGCGTGGTGGCGCATGCTTGTAATCCCAGTACTTTGGGAGGCGGAGACCGGAGGATCCGGGTTCGCGGCCAGCCTCAGCTCGTTCTCTCTCTCTCTCTCTCTCTCTCTACTTAGTGAGGCCCTCCGCAACTTTGTGAGACCCGGTTTCAAAATAAAGTATAAAGAATAGGGCTGGGGGTGTAGCGTGGAGGTAGAACCCCTGGGTTCAATCCCCGGTACCGCAAAAAAAAAAAGAATATTACTTTTTTAGTGAAATATTTTATAGCAGTAATTTGTGCAATAAAATGATAGGCCTTTAGATATGTAAACATTCATGTTTACATATCATTGCCAGTCAGGCAGGCCCTCTTTATGCAAACTCTATTGAAATGGAGTCTAAATCAGAGATTTCTTTCCTTTTTTTTGTAACCTTTTTTTTTTTTGCGGTACTGGGGATGGAACCCAGGGGCATTCTACCTCCGAGCTACACTCCCAGCCCTATTTTTTTATCCTTTATTTAGAGATTTCTTTCATATTGGATACTAAGCATGAGACCAGAGAATTACAGATAACACTAGTTAAAATAAGAGTGTTAGGAAAATTCAATTCTCAATTAATTATGGTATAATTTAGACCATGGGAACAGTATATATATTTATGTGACTAAAATATAGCATTTCCCTCAGAGGCAGTGATGTGCTAAGTATATTGCACTGGTTCAAATATTTCATAATAGTCTTTCATATAGCAGACCAACAACCTTGGGGTGTTTCATACCTCAATCAGAAGATCTGCATTAGTTTTTTTATTGCTGTAATCTCTATATAGTACTTCATAGTGTATAAAATGCCTTTATACATATTCTTAATTCTTTATGTACTTGGAAAATATGCATAGGAAAATAAGCATAGCAAACATTGCTGTCTTTGTTTTATAGATAAGGAAATGAAGGCAGTGTTAAATTTTTTACCCAAGTTACCCTGAACTAGGAATTTCTGATGTTTTCAAGTCTTTAGCACATCTTTTTACTTTCTGTAGAATCTAGCTTAGTGTCTTAACATAAAAACCTTTTCAGTAAATGTACATTTTATGCTGGATGAAATTTATACTACAAATAGCTATAGGTTGATGATTTATATTTTTTTAAAGGGAAATTTAGGTAAAAAGGGAGCCAGTGAGTTTTTTTTTTTAAATATTTTGTTCTAAGAAGTGAAAAGAGAACACTGGGATTCTGTAGTTTGTGGTTTGCTTTTCATGACCGTACTTATTCCTGGCTTAAGGCCTTTGCCTTTGTTTGCTGTACCCTTTATCTAGAATGCTCTTTTTTTCTGTCCTCATATGGCTGGTTCATTCTTATCATTCAGATCTTAGCTTCACTGTCATCTCACAGAGGCCTTCCTGGACCACCTAACCAAAATTATCCCAGTTACCTACTCTTCTCATCCTGCTTTAAATATCTGCATTTGCATTGATATATATATATATATATATTTTTTCTTCTTCTTCTTCTTTGTTCTATTCTTTTTTTTCTCTACTACCATGCTTCCAATGAGAATGTAAGCTCCATGAAAGCAGTCTTATTCACTGTAATATGTCTGGTGTTTGGAACTGTGCCTGACAGAGAGACACACAGTTTATCTTTAGAATTTTTAAAAGGTAAATAATTTTGCCAGTTGTGAAAATTTGTTTTAAGTACTTTGTGCAAGTTATACAGTATTAAAATTTGTGGAATCTTTTTTTCCTTTTTAAATTATACACTTTCATTTCTTAGGACTGATAATTCTATTAAAAATCATTGGAATTCTACTATGCGAAGAAAAGTGGAGCAGGAGGGCTACTTACAAGATGGAATAAAATCAGAACGATCTTCATCAAAACTTCAACACAAACCTTGTGCGACTATGGACCATTTGCAAACCCAGAATCAGTTTTACATACCTGTTCAGGCACATATTTTTAATACCTTTATTATTTAAAAAAGTTCTTTAGTTGCTGTATGGGAAGGTGTCTGGTTTTTTTTTTAATAGGACAAGTATAACATATTAAGGGGGAACTAGGCATTTAAATTTCCAAACTGGAAAAATATGTCATAACTTTAACAAATATTTTCAGAACAAACTCTTTAAAATATTTCATTTTATATATAATTTTTATATTAAGAAATGTAGTCTGTACATTTCCTAATACTCCTAATTCTTTAAATTTTCATTTATTTTTTAGTTAATTATTTGTGTTTTAGTTAATTATCATCTGTGCTTTTGCATCTACTGTAGTTCCCACTTAAGTGTTCTGTATAATTATAGTATTCTGATCTTACAGGTGTATATAAAATAGTTTAAGGAGAAAATGGTAAAAAAATCATTCAGGCCATCATTTTGGGGGTATAGTAAATAAATGGTCTTTGATGTTTATCAACTTTTCTTTTCCCCCTAATAACCAATCACGTGGGTAATTTCAGTCCTTGTTTAGACAGATTGATTAGAGTACCCAAACTCAAAATGGGGCAAGCTTTGTGTTGTGCCTTACAGTACATTTTCCTACCTGTAAGAAATTAGTTTAGGAGTCTTTATACAGTTTGCTTTACCTCTTCCTGCATACTTGTCTATTAATGCCATTTTTTTTTTTTTTTGGTGGTAATGGGGATTGAACGCAGGGGCGTTCTACCTCCGCGCTACACCCCCGGCCCTATTTTTTATACTTTATTTTGAAACCGGGTCTCACGAAGTTGTGGAGGGCCTCACTAAGTAGAGAGAGAGAGAGACAGAGAGAGAAAGAGAGAGAGAGAGAGAGAAAGCTGAGGCTGGCCGCGAACCCAGATCCTCTGGTCTCCGCCTCCCAAAGTACTGGGATTACAAGCGTGTGCCACCACGCCCGGCCCCTAATGCCATTTTTTATGATGAGCAGTTCTTGGTTCTTTTCACATAAAACAAAGATTAAGTCAGGACTTATTAGTATCTTCCCAAAGACAAAATCGGCCAAGTTGTTAAAAATCTGTGCTTACTATGCCTCAGATTTTATTTTATTTTACATTTTATGGACACTGTGAAGTTTTTAGGCATGCTTTAAAAAGAATCATTTAAAGTAATGACATTCTGATTTACAAATGGAAAATGTGGAGACAGTATAGTTATCTGCTGAGTCTCGACCTTAAGGTTTTTTATTGTCTTTTTCATTTTTCTTTAAAGGCCTAAATCTTAGTACCATAAACTGAAAATCTGTGCTTCTTAGAATCTCAAATTAATTTAACTCATATGAAGATAATTTTTTTTTTTTTTTTTTGCGGTACGGGGGATTGAACCCAGGGGCATTCTATCTCCAAGCTACACCCCCGGCCCTATTTTTATACTTTATTTTGAAACCGGTTCTCACGAAGTTGCGGAGGGCCTAAGTAGCTGAGGCTGGCCACAAACCCAGATCCTCCGGTCTCTGCCTCCCAAGTACTGGGATTACAAGCGTGTGCCACCACACCCGGCTATATGAAGATAATTTTAAAAATTACTTGGGGCCAACGGACTGTTTAACAGTCTCAATTAAAATATTTGGAAAGATAAGGATATTTCTTGTATTTTAAAAATTGTTTTCCTTTTAATAATTTTAGAAAGATTTATATAGTCATAGTTTAATTAATTTAAACTACTAAGAAAGTCCAATTTTATTAAGTGTGTTTAAAAAATACATTGGTTTGAAATGCTGTCATAGCTTTTCATGAAAAGTTTGAGAAAGATGTTTCTAATTCATTAGAGTTACTGAGTTGAGTGATAAGTGACACTCGTTGAGTATTTGTAAGATTTTCATTCTTTTTTTTTTTTTGTGGTACTGGGAATTGAACCCAGGGGCATTCTACCTCCAAGCTATACCCCTAGCCCTATTTTTTTATTCTTTATTTTTGAAACAGGGTTTCACTAAGTTGCAAAGGACCTCACTAAGTAGCTGAAGCAGGCTGCAAACCTATGATCTTCCTGTTTCAGCCTCCCAAGTACTGGGATTATAAGTGTGTGCCACCATGCCTGGCTTGCAAGATTTAAGTTCTATGTTAGAAATTATGTATACTAATTTTGCATTAGTGATTTAGGTAGGCCATTATAGAAAATAGACAATTTCATGTTTATATTTCTTCGATTTTAAATATGAGTTATTTGTTTATTTATTTATTTATTTATTTATTTATTTATTTTGTGGCACTGGAGATTAAACCCAGGGGCATTCTACCTCTGATCTACACCTCTAGCCCTATTTTATATTTATTTGGAAACAGGGTCTCTCATTAGGTTGATGAGAATCTCACCACTTGCTGAGACTATCCTTGAACCTGGGATCCTCCTGTCTCAGCCTCCCAAGTACTGGGATTACAGGCATGTGCCACCATGCCCAGCAAATAAGAGGTTTTAAAAGTGCCTTCTCATATTTCTTTTCGCTACTACTAACATGCAACTTCACAGTTCTTATTACATATGTTTTAGAAATGAAGCAAGTGATTCTTACTGTTTTTCCAAGACAAATAATAGAAGAAGCCCATTTTCCTGTTTTTTCTACTCAGATTGGCTTGGGGGTAGTGTGGTAGAAGTAGGGGATAGAAACTTGCTTTAGTCTGCTTCCTTGTGAGAGCTTCATATGGACTAGACTCTTCCTCTGATAAGTAGGAACACAGTTAACATTGTCTTCTCCAGTTGATAGAGCAACCCTTCTCTATCAACTGGAGAAGTTTCATATTTCTAGGAGAATTTGAGGGTTGTTGCTAAGTGTTAAGGCTTTCTCAGTAGATCCTGGGATCAGAGATGTAGCTATTAGATAATTAACTATTGCAGGTATGAATTTTTAAAACGATCAGAGATATTTTCTAAGTTTTTAATTTGACATTTTATCACCTTTTCATTATTTTAAAAGTTTGTTTAGCATTATATGCATAATAGTAATGCTTTAATTGCTTTTTAGATCCCTGGTTATCAGTATGTATCACCTGAAGGCAATTGTGTAGAACATGTTCAGACTTCTTCTACCTTTATTCAGGTAACTTATTTTATTATTTATTTATTTATTTGTTTGTTTATTTTTTGCGGTACTGAGGATTGAACCCAGGGGCATTCTACCTCCGAGCTATACCCAGCTCTGTTTTTTATTCTTTATTTTGAAACAGGGTCTCACTAAGTGGCAGAGGGCCTCACGAAGTAGCTGAGGCTGGCCGCGAACCTGCGATCCTTCTGTTTCAGCCTCCCAAGTACTGGGATTACAAGTGTGCGCCACCACGCCTGGCTTGGTAACTTTTATTCATAACAAAAAGCAAAAGCAGTGCTTTCAAACATATTTTTAAAAAGTTGAATAGTGCCTATTTTCCTCATCTATTAAACTAGGATGGAAACAATATTATCTGTCCTATTTACTTTGAGTATTGTAACATCGAAGGAAAAAAATGTGGATTTGAAAAAACATAAAATGTACAAATATAAGGTGATTGACAATACTAGTATGGCGATTCATTCTTGCAATTTAAAGCATCCAAAGCCGGGCGTGGTGATGCACACTTGTAATCCTAGTACTTGGGAGGCTGAGACGGGAGGATCCGGGTTCACAGCCAGCCTCAGCTACTTAGTGAGGCCCTCCGCAACTTAGTGAGACCCTGTTTCAAAATAAAGAATTAAAAAATTGGGCTGAGGGTGTAGCTTGGAGGTAGAATGCCCCTGGGTTCAATCCCCACTACCGCAAAAAATAAAAAATAAATAAAAAAATAAAGCATCCAAACATTTGCTAAATTATATAGGATGTATATATTATAATTCAATAAACTAAATATTATAGACATAAATTTTTAATTGATATAAATGATACAGTTTTTAAATGAATTCAAATTTTCCCAAATCTTTTCTGATAAATTGAAAATATTTACCAGCACATCTTTAGATACCAGTGGGATTGTGATATATTGAGTGTTTAGGATTTTGTAGTATTAAACTTTATTAGAGAAAATATATTTTAGGTTATATAGAAGAAAAATTAGAATACTGCTACTAATAAAGCAATTATGTAAGTAGCCTGGTTTTCTCTTTTATTTAACTTACTTTAGCAACCCTTTGTTGATGAAGATCCTGATAAGGAAAAGAAAATAAAGGAGCTTGAGTTGCTTCTTATGTCAGCTGAGAATGAAGTCAGAAGAAAACGCCTTCCGTCTGTAAGAAATAAGCCTAAGTGCTTAGATTTTGTTAGAACCCTTCATATGTATGCTTTTATGATTTTCATTAGGTATAAAGCATATTCACTTTGACTTCAGATTTTATTTACTTATTTTTGTGTGTATGTGTGGTACTGGGGATTGAACCCAGGAGTATTCTACCTCTGAGCTACACACCCAGCCTAATTTTTTAATTTTTGTTTTGAAACAGTTTGTTGCTAGGTTTCTGAGAGTCTCACTACTTGCCAAAGCTGTCCTTGAACCTGTGATCCTCCTATTTTAGCCTCCTGAGTACTGGGATATAGGCAAACACCACCACGCCTGGCTTGACTTCAGATTTTTTTTTTTTTTTGCAGTACTGGGGATTGAACCCAGGGGCATTCTACTTCCAAGCTACACCCCCAGCCCTATTTTTATTTTTTATTTTGAAATGGTCTCACTAAGTTGCAAAAAGCCTCATTAAGTAGCTGAGACTGACCGCGAACCTGCGATCCTGCAATTTTAAATTTGAATTTTAGTGGTTTTATAGTATTCCATCATATGAATTTAAGAAAATTTATTTATCCAATATGAATCAATTTTAAAATTCAAAATTCAGTCCCTCAGTTGTACAACCCACATTTTGGTTGTTCATATGGCTACTGGTTCCCTTATTGAGCAGCTGCAGATATAGAACATTTTCATCATCTCAGAAAGTCATGTTGGACATTGCTACAACACTCACATGTTATTTTTCATTCATGACTCCAGAGTCTCTTTTCTTATTTTTATTATAAGACAGTAGGAGGCTGTGCTTACAAGGTAAGTAAATTGCCCAGCATCTCTAAAGAGTAAAGAAAAATGGCAGTCCCTAATGTCAGAGAATTTACTCTGCAATGGGAGCATAGACAAGAAATGTGATATAGTGTGATAAAACAAGTTACAATGTTGTATGGGAGCTCATAGGAGAGGTGCCTAATGTAGATTCATGTATTCAGTCACAGGTTCCTGGAAGATGTCCTATTTGAGCTCAGTATTAAAAGGAATGACTATATATTAGAAAGATAGATGAATTAGGACATTATTATAAATGGAGCAGATAATGTAAATAATCATATGGAGAACTTTCCAATATTTGAACTGTGTCTTCAATGAAGAATAGGAGTTTCCTTGGTCAGTAAGTTTAGGGAAGATTCTAGATAAAGTTAGCAGCAACATATGCAAAGGCACTCACTGCAGGATAAAAGAGCATTTTTCATTAGGGAATCGCAAGTATTGTGCTGAGTATTCCCTGGGAGGAGGGCATGTGAGTAGAAGTGTTGGGAAATGAAGTTTGAAAGGAAAACAGGTCTGTCCTGCCTACCTTTCTTTCTCCTTCCTTCCTTCCTTCCTTCCTTCCTTCCTTCCTTCCTTCCTCCCTCCCTCCCTCCCTCCCTCCCTCCCTCCCTCCCTCCCTTCCTTCCTTTCCTTCCTTCCTTCCTTCCTTCCTTGGCACTGGGGATCTACCTCTAAGCTACATCCCCAGCTCCTTTTATTTTGAAACAGGGTCTCACTAAATTGCTGAGGCTGACCTTAAAACTGTAATCCTCTTGTCTCTGCCTCCCAAGTACTGAGATTACAGGCATGTGCCACCATGCCTAGCTGAGAGAGGTCATATTTTAGGAGTTTGGACTTTTGTCATATAAGTACTTGTTTTATCTCACCATGATTTTATAGCTAAAAAATTAGAGAAAATAAATATAGTCAAGGTATAATGTTTAATGAAAACAGATTTTATACTAGTAAATATTATTCAAATTTCTTTTGTACTTTTAGCAACCTGGAAGCTTTTCTAGCTGGTCTGGTAGTTTCCTCATGGATGATACCATGTCTAATACTCTAAATAGCCTTGAGGAGCATGCTACTGAGTTTTATGGTGTGGATGAAAATCAAACTGCGGCTGCTCAGCAGAATTCACCCACAAAGTTCCTGGCCGTAGAGGCAAATGCTGTACTGTCTTCTCTACAGACCATCCCAGAATTTGCAGAGACTCTTGAACTTATTGAATCTGTAAGTTTGAAATTGTGAGATTTTTCAAAGCTCAATTTTAGATACACGGTTTTATGTTTGAAACTCAGTTTAATGGACATTGACCAATTTTAAACATTACTTTGTATGCCATACCTAATTGTTCTATTTTGCAGTGGTTTCTGACCCCCCAAAATTTAAAAATCTTTTTCAAGTATGTGCCTTTCAAAGAATTTTTATAATTAAAAGCAATTCTATTTTGAATTAAACAAGCTATACAAGTACATTAGTGAAAATTGGAAACTAGAGAAAACTGTAAAGAAGGAAATTAAAATCCCCCTTATATCCAGAGTTGATAATTTGATGTATTCCTTTCAGTTTGTGTTGTATAAGTAGAAAGTATATATGATGCTTTTAAACCTAAATATATAGTTATATATTATGTTTGTGTATTTCTTTTGTTTTCCACTTATATCATGAACATGTCATTATTTTTGTTTTGTTTTTGTGGCATGGGGGATTGAACTCAGAGGTGTTTTACCTCCGAGTTACACCCCCAGCCCTATTTTATTTTTTATTTTGAAACAGGGTCTTGCTTAGTTGCTGAGGCTGGCCTCAAACCTGCAGTCTCCTGCCTCAGCCTCCCAACTATTGGGATTACAGGCATGTGCCACCATGCTTGGCTTAACTGTTTTTGTTTGGTGGTACTAGGGATTGAAGCCAGGAGCATTCTACCTCTGAACTATACCCTCAGCCCTATTTTATTTCTAATTTTGAAACAGAGTCTCACTAGGTTGTGGAGGGTCTCACTAAGTTGCTGAGGCTGGCAGTGAACCTGTGATCCTCCTGCCTCAGCCTCCCAAGTACTAGGATTACAGGCATGCGCCAGCTTTTCTTAACTGTTTTTTAAGCTTGAATTTTAGTGACTTTATAGTATTCCAAAATAGGAATATAAGAAAATTTATTTACCCAATGTACTATTATCATTGGACATTTAGGGAGTATCTAGACTTTCAATATTACTAATAACAGAATGGTATTTATGTAAAGCTGTGTGCAAAATCATGATTATGTCCTTAGATTAATTGAATTTTTGGATCAAAGTGTTTTACCAGCTGGGTGTAGTGGCATGTGCCTGTAATCCCAGTATTTGGGAGGCTGAATCAGGAGGATCACAGGTTTGAGGGTAGCCTTGACAACTTAGCAAGACCCTGTTTCAAAATAAAAAATAAGCTGGACGTGGTGGCACACACTTGTAATCCCAGTACTTAGGAGGCTGAGACAGGAGGATCACAGGTTTGCGGCCAGCCTCAGCTACTTAGTGAGGCCCTCTGCATCTTAGTGAGACCCTGTTTCAAAATAAATAATAAAAAATCACGCTGGGGGTGTAGCTTGTGGGTAGACTGCCCCTGGGTTCAATCCCCAGTACCGCAAATAAAATAAAATAAAATAAAATAAAATAAAATAAAATAAAATAAAATATAAATAAAATAGGGCTGGGGGTGTAGCCTGGAGGTAGAATGCCTCTGGGTTCAACCTCTAGTACCAAAAAAAAGGTGTATTGCCATTTTTACCATGTTCAATATATATTACCAAATGATTATGCAGACTTTGATTTGATAGTGTTTTTCTGATGTCAAGTAGAATGTGAAGTTTTATGATAAATGGTACTTTTTGATAATAAAATAATTTGTTCTTTTGTATAAAATACTTTGACAGTAAGTTTCAGCTACTGAATTAGATGAAATATTATTTTAGAATGTTCCAAATTGGTATTGTAGTTGTTAATAATTTATTCCTCTCAGATGGTCTTACTTAAAAAAAGATGTCCAAAAGCCTGTTTCTACTGATAAAAATGAATAGTTAAATAATTTGGTAGAAATTGTCCTGTGTTCAAGATCACATTTAACTAGCTTACAACGTTAACTTTAGTTAAGAATTTAATTTATTTCAGGATCCTGTAGCATGGAGTGATGTTACCAGTTTTGATCTTTCGGATGCTGCTGCTTCTCCTGCCAAGTCCACCCCAGTTAAGCTAATGCGAATTCAACACAATGAAGGAGCCATGGAATGTCAATTTAATGTCAGTCTTGTACTTGAAGGGAAGAAAAACAGTTGTAATGATGGAGACAGTGAGACTGTTCCTTTAACGTTCCCAAATGTGCCCAAGTTTAGCACTCCACCGAGCATCCTCAGAAAGAAGAGAAGAATACGAGTAGGTCAGTCCCCAGGCAGTGAACTTGGCGATGGCTCATGCAGCGATGGCGGTAATACAGCACTAAAACACACACCGGTGAAAACACTACCATTTTCTCCTTCACAGGTAGTAATGTTGTTTTTATTTATGATCCCTAGTGTTGATAAGCTAGATTAAATTAGACTTTTAGTATCCTTATTAACAGTTGGTTGTTTTGATAACACATAAAAATAGGTAATGTGTTTAAATGTATACATGAGAATGTGAACCTCAGATCAGAGGGTATCTCACACAGTGCAGTAGCTGCATCATAATATCCTACAACTTTTATGGCTAAAAGGGACATTTTCTTTATCATGTAGTCCCACATCTTTATAGGACTCATCACCCCAGAAACAAAGTGGCCCAGAAATGTAAAATGATTTGCCCAAAATTATCTAGTGCAGACTAAGACTGAGATCCAGTCTGACTCCTTGATCCTTGGCTGTTCAACAGATACACCTGATAAGACTGAAAGAGGCCTTACCTACTTAGAGTAATTTAGATTTTAGTTACCTATTTTCCCTCTTAATGTTCTTTGGAAGAGAGAGAACTATTTACTGTAAGTCTTAGGAGGTTTTCTAGGATGTTCAGAACTACCTGCTTTCTCCTTTAATAATGTCCCTGAGCAACAGATGTTTATATTAGGATAGTTTCTTACTGAACACTTGCTGTATTCTAGGCTATGTGCCAAACACTTTCAACATCTCAGTTAATCTTTCAAAAAACTTTAGAAGTTCAGCAGAATGAAATTTTGAAGTTGAGCAACATGTCCTAGGTCACAGTAAGAAATGGAGCTGTGGTTTGATGAAAGTGTTTTGACAGAGGTTAAAAAGTTTTAGGGGGGCCGGGCATGGTGGTGCATGCTTGTAATCCCAGTACTTGGGGAGGCAGAGACTGGAGGATCCGGGTTCGTGGCCAGCCTCAGCTACTTAGTGAGTCCCTCTGCAACTTCATGAGACCCGGTTTCAAAATAAAGAATAAAAAATAGGGCCGGGGGTGTAGCTCGGAGGTAGAATGCCCCTGGGTTCAATCCCCAGTACTGCCAAAAAAAAAAAAAAGTTTTAAGGGAGAAGTAGGAACTTTAATGGTCAAGTAAACACAGAGAATGCTGGGATATTATTGGAGGTGTATTTTAAGGCTGGGAAGATGAGTAGGATCTGGCAGTATATAGCCACTGTGATTTCTGAAAATTGTGCCTCCTTACTTTAGGGAGTACCATTTACACAGACCACAATTTGAATAGTGCATCTCTTTACTTCCTCCCCAGCCCTTAGAGTTAAAGAGCATCCCAGGGAAGGTAAAACAGGCTTGGGCACACTAGCAGTTTTCCATTTCTGGAGTTTTGCATGCTAGCAATTTTTATTGAAGTATAAGTTCTAAGGTGGAAAGTGGCTGAAAGGTGCTTATATCCTAAGGCAAAGAATTTTAATTTAATCCTACAAAAGAGGGGTTGATTGTTAACCTTAGGATAAAGTAATTTAAATATTAGGAAAAAGGACTGATAGTGCTAGAATTCATTCCAGTTATAAGTAGCAGTCTTGAAGCAATTTCCACTTCTTACCACTGCTCTTAATCTGTTGGCTACAAAAATAAATTAGTATTTCTTAACTCAATATAAATTAAGACTCAATGAGTACATTGTATAATTTAGAAAGGGTACTCCATTATATGAATTTTGTTTGCTCAAAGGTTTTATGCTGTGTTCTAGATAGGCAAATTGGACAGACAGCTGTATTTCTTTTGAGCAAAACATTATTATTATGTTATCTTATTCCTTTCCTTTTTCTTTCTTTTCTTTTTTCTTTCTTTTCTTTTCTTTTTTCTGTCTTTTCTTTTTTCTTTCTCTTCTCTTCTCTTCTCTTCTCTTCTTTCTTTCTTGGGGGTTGGTCTCGCTCTGTTGCCCAGCCTTTCCTCAACTTCCTGGGCTCAAGTGATCCTCTTGCCTCAGCTTTCTGAGTAGCTGGGACTACAGGCATGTACCACTATACCCGCCTATTAGTATATAATATGTAATTCATGGTACTCTCATAGAAAAGGCCACTTAAAAGACAGGCACAGTGGTGCATGCCTGTAATCCTAGTAGTTGGGAAGCTGAGACAGGAGGATTGCGGATTTGAGGTCAGTCTCAGAAATTTAGCAAGAGCCTACGTCAAAATAAAATAGGGCTGGGGGATATAGCTCAGTGGTAGAACACCCTTGGGTTCAATCCCTAGTACCACCAAAAAAAAAAAAAAAGAAGACTACTTCAGATCATTTATTAATAATAGGTGAAGGACTTATTTTTTGTGTGTGGGACTGGGGATTGAACCCAGAGGCATTCTACCTTTAAGCTATACCCCCAGCCCTATTTTATTTTTATTTTGCAACAGGGTCTCACTAGATTGCTGAGAGTCCTACTACTTTCTGAGGCTGCCCTTGATCCTCCTGTCTCAGCTTCCCAAGTACTGGGATTACAAGTGTGTGCCACCACACCCATCTTATTTTTATTATTTTAAAACAGAGTCTCAAGCTGGGCATGGTGGCTCAGGCTTGTAATCCCAGTACTTGGGAGGCTGAGACAGGAGTTATCGAAGGTTTGTGGCCAGCCTCAGCTACTTAGTGAGGCCCTCCGCAACTTAGTGAGATCCTGTTTAAAAATAAAGAATAAAAATAGGACTGGGGGTGTAGCTCAGAGGTACAATGCCCCTGGGTTCAATTTCCAGTACTGCCAAAAAAAAAAAATTCGGGTCTCACTAAGTTGCTGAGACAAATCTCAAACTTGCATCTCCTCCTGTCTCAGCCTCCCAACTACTGGGATTACAGGTGTGCATTACCACACCTAGTCTCAAAAATTTGTTAAACAACTATTTTTAGTGCCTATTATATGCTAAACACTGTTCTAAGTGGAGTGAGACAGCAATGAACAAAACAAACAAAAATTCTTGCCCTTATGGAGCTTAATTTCCATGAAGTGGAATGTGTATGTAATATTATTGAGAATCTTTTAGTAAAGCAAATGAGGAAATAATTGGAAAGTCTTTTCAGTTTAATATTTGTGTGGGGATTTTGATGTTCTAAAACTTGTCTTTAAACTTTCTTCCCTTTTTAGTTTTTTAACACTTGTCCTGGAAATGAACAACTTAATATAGAAAATCCTTCATTTACATCAACTCCTATTTGTGGACAGAAAGTTCTTATTACAACTCCTCTTCAAAAGGAAACAACTCCCAAAGATCAAAAGGAAAATGTTGGGTGAGTAGGAATTAAAAAATTGTTTTAGAGAAAATGGGAAACATAATGTCAAGGATAGGT
>PVJS01003277.1:20000-31510 GCA_004027185.1 Glis glis
TTGTAAAGAATTAACATTTTTTAAAGGTTGCTTTAAGTCCTAGTGGTTCTAGTTTCTTACTCATTGTGTGGCCAGTTCATTAGAGATTCATAGAAAGATTCCTTTAGTTATCATTCTGCCTAATTCAGAGAGAAACTATTAACTGTAAAGAATATTTTATTTACTTTGTTTTTTTGTACTTATTTTGAGAGGAGATAGTTGTCTTATGTATGATGTCAAAAAATACTAATTTGTAAAATTTTTAATTTCTGTATTTATCTTTGGTTAATTCCCCAAATATTTAATATTACTACATTATTAGAAATTGCACTGGAGCCAAGTACTTCCTTGGAAGGCAATGAACAGGACTTCCATTACCACTTACTCAGTAGTCCCTCTATTTGTCTTCAATTTGGATTAGTTATTCTATTTTCCTCTTTCTTTTTCCTTAGTCAGAAAATATATTTACAACATCTTTATTAATGATACCATTATTGGAAATACATGACAATAGGTGCAACTTGACTCCTGAAAAACAAGATAGAAATTCAGCCAACAAAACATATACACTTACTAAAAAGAAACCAAACCCTAACACTTCCAAAGTTGTCACATTGGAAAAGAATCTTCAGGTATGGATTTATAAATTTCTTTAGTGATTTTTGTTGTTGTTTATTCAATGATCACTTTAGACTTACTGATCACAAATTATACTTTTTCTTTTAATTTTGAAATCGACTATAACAATAACTAAACATTCATTATTATTTTGTCACTCAAAGTAGATTTGAGTTTGAGACTCCTTCATCAGGGCACATACCCACTATACAATCACAGTTATAGTGAATGACTCTTGATGATTTCTTAAGCACTCTTTTTGTAGAAGTAAAGATACCTAAATCCATGTCTGGCACCTCTTCTCCTATAATAAATATATATAGCCTAAATTGCTATTCTAAAAGAGTAAGTGGTTGGAAGCAGTTTCAGCATGATTTTGTTAGTGTAATGGTTCCCAGTAAACTTTTTGGCTCAGAAGTTGTAAAACAAAATTCCTTTTTCTGTTGCTATGTGGCCAGTATATAGATGCAAATGAAGGCTGGAAAATTTTTTCTGTATTATCTAGGAGTTCACCACAGAGAATGTAAGAGTTAATTGAGGAGGAAATTTTCTTTTTTATGCCATAATGACTGCAGCATAGTATTCCTTAAAAACATCTTTGGCAATCAAATATGGCCACCTCCCATCTTTCTTGAGCTGCTGCTTTCAAAGAGCCATGTAGCTCATTCTCTTAATCCATTTAAAATGTTTTGAACTCCCAATGTTTATTATAAAACTTTGGGGGAAAGTTCATTATATAGCAGATCCTACCTATAATATAGTAAGTAATCTTTACTCTTTAAAAGGGAAAAAAAAACCGAAATTGAACAAACTTGATTTTGTATGATGTATTTATACAAAATTTGTAAGACATAAAACATCTGTGGTTCATTTTTTGACATTACATCCTCTCTTTAAATCGTGTGTGTTTGTGTGTGTGTGTGTGTGTGTGTGTGTGTGTGTGTGTGTGTGTGTGTTTTGCTGGCGATCAAACCCAGGTTGTCACCCATGTTAGGCAAATGCTCTACCACAGAACTACATTCCTAGTCCTTGTATCTTTAAAACTTTTGCAAAATTTTTGAGCAATAAAGACTAACATTTCATTCCATGTTGAAATTTATTTGATTTGGGGGGAGTTTGGGTGGACAAAACTTTTATACTGCCTTCATAGGCCTCTGAGCAATATAGATAAAGTAATTGATTTTAAAAATTGATCATAAATATTTTAGTATATATTCTTGAAAAGAAATACAGTGCCATTATCAAAACATCTTGCAGTAATCACTTATAAAATACCCAGTTAAAATAATTTTTAAAGTCTAATTGTGAAGTAGTATAGATGTTATTTTAGCAATTTTCACATTGCTTTTGATATTTCCTTCCTAGTCAAATTGTGAATGGGAAACAGTGGTTTATGGGAAGACAGAAGACCAACTTATCATGACTGAACAAGCAAGAAGATATCTGAGTACTTATACTGCTACCAGCAGCACTTCAAGAGCTCTAATACTGTAATTGTTACTAAAACTGATGAAACGCCCCACTCCCTTACTGAATTCTATACTAAATTAAGTTGCAGTGAAACTTTTATCAACTATTTTTAAAGTTTTAATACAGCCTTAAAATAGTTTGCATCTTTTTTCTATATTGGGCAGGCAAAAAGCTAATAAGCCATTTAAGTAAGGAGTGTGCAGTTTATTTTTTTTAAGAGATGAGATTTTTAAAAATTGTTTTTAAAGAACAAGATGTGAAAATAAGAATGTTCATGGATATTCCCAAAGTAAATTCTCACATATTTTCTTCACAAGATATATGTTGCTGTTCTCCTGAGGCTGCAGTTTTGGTAGACAATGAATACACATGATCTCTGAAATTAGCCTTTGGGAAAACACATATGGTTTTATAAAGTGCTTAGGCTACCATTTACAAAGAAATACAGTGGAAGGAGTCTAAAGGAAGATAGAAAGTTGCACTACTAATTTTTTGTACTTTTCAGAAACAGTAAAATTAACTCAGTGTTAAGTGTATTTATTTGAGCATAGTACTAAAAAACAAAAAACATTGAAAAGGGTTTTTTCCTTATTAGTGAAGAGTCAGTATTTTCTTCATAAATCTCAGAGAAGAGCTGAGAGTTTTGTTGAATGTATTGTACAGTATGTAGGAGCAAGAAGACTTTGTAAATTGGACAGAAGTCTGTTTTTATAATTTATTTTCATTTTTAAAGCTTAAATGTAGATATTTATACGTATACAGGGTGTCTCGAAGCCAATGTTGTTTCCTGTCATTACAGCTAACATAGTAAAAGAATGATTTTGACCTTTAAGTATGAAATGGTAAGTTATAGCTGCAAAGAATACAATATCTATACTGTATGTCACATCTACCTAAATATTGCACTATGCCCTTTAAATCATGTTGGTTATAAAGTAGTTCTAAAAATGTACTAAATAATAATTTAATATTTTCTTTTTAAATTATATGGGGGGTCATATAAATTAATCTGGTGATTTGTATATGTGTTTGAAATTTTTGCATTTTGTTTAAAAAAATATGGTACCTTGGTCCCTAAGAACAGTCTGCACTTAGAAATTTATTATATTTACTCAATGTTTCAGAAGTAGAGAACATTATTTTTTATTTATAAAAATTTTTTGTGCTTTTATAAATGTTTTATGTTCCTCTACAGGTTACAACAGTTGCTTCAGTTGCCTGTTTTAGGTGTTTGCACTTATTTTCTTCTTGAATGTCTTTATTTGCTTTTGTGGTAGAGTTTTTATGTAATTTTTTGAGATATATAATGGTGTGCTGTCAATGTAAACACTGACAGGCAAATAGAATTTGTACACTGTAGTTTGAATTATTTATAATTGACACACTCTCTCCCTCTCCACTCCTGAAGTATGCTGCTATAGAAAATAGCAGAATCGGCTTGCTGCTATGAGAGATGGAAAGAGCGACCACCACTTGCACTGTGTGAAAAGATAAAAAGCAAATGATGGCAAGTTCTCAAGTTAACTTAATGGAATCAACCATTACCAGGCAAATTCTTACAAATACCAAAATACTATGCCTTTAAAACAAAACAAAAACAGCTTAAGATTTTCTGATCTGTTTTATCTGTTTTTATGTTAATAGAAATGGAAATACTAAGTATTTTAATGCCTAGCCCTTGAACAGTAGACCTAAAAGGGTTTTAAGCTATTTAAATCCATTTGCTAGTTTTTGCATACTATATGTTAGTGAGAAGTAAAGAGTATGAATAGTACTAAGATTATGCCTTGTTGATAACAAATAGATAAAACCAATTTGAATCTTCTTAGCATGTTTGTTAAGTATGTTGATTGCTTTCTAATTAATGAACTTCTCACAGAAATTTCACTTTGTCAAACCAATGATTGTGATAAAATCACACTGGATCATTTCAGTTACCTTGAACTCATAGCACATGATGACTTTTTGTTTTTTGTTTTTTAAAAAATGTAGCCCTTAGCTGGATTGGATGCACAGAGTCTCTAGCCACCAACGTATAATATCTTGGGAGAGCTATATTTTTTTAATGTATAATTTTTCTTGAGCATTAAATTATCCCAAATGGTGCTATATTGTGGATAAGACTGGGCTTATTGGACATAGTATATATTTGGGTTGGTATTGGTTGAGTCCTTCAGTTAACTGCTTTGTTGCTTTTTTGCAAGATTTTTAATCATAAATGTGTCAGGCATCTTAAGTCACCTTTTTTGCTGTTATGTTCATTTTAATTTCCTTCAGTATGTTATAAAGATGCCAGACATACATGTAGCAGCCATACTTGCATGGAAACTGACTACACATATATCATACTGCATTTCGTTGTAAGGTTTTCACATTAATTCAGCAATTATCCTGACTAAATTGAGCTTTTTGATATATGAGGAAACTTTCCATTGTAAGAGAATCTTGCATACAATGTTAACATATATTAACATCGAAATAAAGCATTTGTGTACAAGCTGACTTGGCATTGCTCATTTTACTCTGGTTTTTTGTTTTATAAACTTGATTGAACCCTTGAAGGACTGAACCAAACATTCTGTTCTTGGGCGCTTTTTTTTTCTCTTAGAACTCCCTTTACAGGTGATTTTATCTATTAACATGGCCTCCTCACTGAGCCTCATTCGGAACCTTATTTTCAACTACTTTTTAGATACTTTCGTGTGACTCATATCAACATATTAAATACAACATGTCTAAAACAGATTTCCTCTTTTTCCCAATTTGGACCTGCCTTTCCTTTTTTCTCTCTAAATGGTATTGCCTTCCCTTCCTTCACCCACTGAATAATCTCCTACCCTTCCTTTACCCCATACATTGAAATCTATGATAAATTTTCAGCCTGTATAAAACCATCATTCTAATTCTGTTCCTTCTTCTGTCACTTGGATTATTGCACTAATTGCTCTGAGCTTTATTCTACAGAAATATCAAGAAACTGCAGTGGCATCAAGGTGTCTCTGGGAAATGCCAACTGGACACTCAGTCAGGTCTTGGTAGCATCACATTACCTCGGTGAATTCACCATCCACCTTTTTCTAGGCTCAGAAATTTGTTGACATTAACTCACTGAAATTGAGTTTACCTCTCAGTAGAAAGCATACCAAGTTTATAAGACTGAGACAGAATGACAATCTATTAATATATTATGTGAAATAAAACTTCTTAGAGGACTAGGCACATTTTCACCTTATATGTATGCAGAAACATATAAGCACATATATACAATACATCTCATGTAAAAGCCTTTCACAGTTCTCTGTAACCTAAATAATAATAATTCTCCTTCTTCCCTTCCTAATCTGGACCTGGTGAGTCTTTCTGCACTTCACTTTTCAATCATGCTGGTGTTTTGCCCCCAAGAACATATAAGGTCATGCTCCTGTCTTCATGACCATGTCTGTAATATTCGCCCCTACATGGCAGCTTTTCTTTCTCTCGAGACTGTTAAATCTCACTCAGCCTTCAAGGCACAGGGCTGTGAATCATTTCCTGAGTATCCTATACTTCCATAAAACTTTCCCCCTAGACTTTATGTTTCTAAAGAGTAGAAATTGCTATTTATAACTATTTCATTTCTCTGTCTAGCATGGTGCTTAAAAAATCTTGCTAAGTGTTAAATTGAAAGAATTTAAAAATTAGTCATGACTATCAGGGAATATTAATTAAACTTATTTTACACAATAATAAGTAGTTTTGGTTTCTTAGTTATCTGCATGCAACCAATTTTGCTTTATAGCTAAAAAACTAGTACTTTCTTAAAATTGTCTAGGTCATTTTTGTAATCATGTAATTTCCTATTTGACTTATCTAGTTATACAGTGCTAGGCCTGCCAGGAATCAGACCTTTAATTTCTTTTTTTTTTTTTTTTGCAGTACTAGGGATGGAACCTAGGGGCATTATACCTCCGAGCTACACCCCCAGCCCTATTTTTTAATCTTTATTTTGAAACAGGGCCTCACTAAGTAGCTGAGGCTGGCCGCGAACCCTGATCCTCTGTTCTCAGCCTCCCAAGTACTGGGATTACAAGTGTGCACCACTATGCCTGGCTCAGACCTTTAATTTTTTTTTTTTTTTTTTGTGGTACCGGGGATTGAACCCAGGGTTGTTCTACCTCTGCGCTACACCCCTGGTCCTATTTATACTTTATTTTGAAACCGGGTCTCACGAAGTTGCGGAGGGCCTCACTAAGTAGAGAGAGAGAGAGCTGAGGCTGGCCGTGAACCCGGATCCTCCAGTCTCCGCCTCCCAGAGTACTGGAATTACAAGCGTGCGCCACCACGCCCAGCCAGACCTTTAATTTCTAATGTGAAACTGTATTTGAAGGTCTACTTACTACTCTGAGAGGTGAAAATTTATATTAAGTAATAGAGAATAAATTGAACCAAGTAAAATTCCATTGGAATAATATACTTTCCCAAGTCTTTTTTTTTAAAAAAAGAGTAAGATATGGTCAAGAATATTTGAAATACATCAGAAAACCAAGATAAAGTGCACTTGGAAAAAATTTTGTGTCTGATGTGCTAGTAAGAGTATTTTTGAAAAGTTTTTAGTATCTTGACAAGTCCATGAAAAAGCTGTTGAATTTGAGGCAAACTTTAAAGTAGTGTAATGTACGGTCTGTAGTTCTCAGACCTGGTATACTTATTCAAGTTCCAAGTACAGAATGTGCTCAGTGTGATTGGATTTTCCTGGCCAGCACAGAGAAAGAGGGAGGGAGATTCTCTTTACTCTGAACTGCAATAATTTTGCCAACCATAGCCCAGGGTTTGAGCAGATTCTGACATAATTTCCTGAGTCCTAATACAGTTAGCACATTTATTTATTCAGCCTGAGTGCTTACTATGCCTTGTACTGTACCTAGGTACTGGTGATACTATGGTAAACTTACATGACCCTTCCTTTAAGAAAGCTGACATTTGAGAAGGGCAAATAAGAATGTAACAGATTTCTTCTCCTTTGGCCAAAACAAAGGAAGATGGGTCAAATAGCCAAGTTCCCTATTACACATATAGATGCTCATCGGTGCATAGAGGAAAGGTTGACTGCCGAGAGAGGGTGGAGTTTTAACCCCCCTGGTATGCATAATTGGTTGGGTTAGGTGGTTCACGGGAGTCTTGCACAGATTAAAGTTTGAATCCAATGTAGCAGCTACAGCCATATGCCAGCCTCTATGGTAAATCTTTTACATACATAATCGCATTTAATCTTCACAATAATCCTTCGAGGTACGCCCTGTTGTAATCCACTTTAATGAGTATGGGAACAGGCTTAGGTTAAGAGGCTTAACCAAACACAATAAAATGCTGAAGCTAGGATTCAGTCACCTGAGGTTTGGATGATTCTTTAAGCATAGGACATAGAAGATTATATAGTATATGATTTATATAAAACCAGAAAAACAGGCAAAACTGACATATACTATTAGAAGCCATGATAATGGTCACCCTACTTGGGAGGGTGTTGAAAGGAGAATGAGGGGGTTTTGGGTGTTACAGTGTTCTATTTCTTGCTCCGACTGCTGATTTCATGGATATGTTCAGTTTGTAAAAATTCAAGCTCTGCTATTAATGATATGTGTACTTTAAAGTGTGTCCATTATGCTTCAATAATAAGTTTTTAAAATTAAGCCTAGGTTAGATAACAGGAAAATAAAAATGCTCAGCTAGAGCAAAGCATAATGAATTATTCCTTGTAGTGTTTCATTTACATGCTTACTTCGGAGTCTATGAAGCCAGCACTCAGTTTATTGCCATTATTCTCCAGCATATTCTGGGTTCACTTCTCCTGAAGCTAAGTGTATGCCGAACTTCTACATGACATAAATGATTGTTTTCTGGAGCAATTGCATATCATATTTTTGTGTAAAAGCTTACTCTGCTCCACTGCATGAACCCTTGACTCAAGCCAAAATAAATGATGTTCCTCATAAATACTTCACGATTGCCCTGCTCTTAACCTTTGCCCAGCCTTTTCTCTCCACCTTGAAGTTCATGCTTTCTCTACTACCCTCACTGAAATATCCATATGTACCAAACCACTTTTCACCAAATATTCACCTATCTAATGTGGTCCACTAATTGCTTTATATGTTAACTGCATTTCTTTTATAACACCATGTGTTATTATGTTGCTTATTTAGAGTTGACATTCTCTTAACCAATATTCACTTAATTCACTTACCTGGTTAACCCACGATCTTTATTCCCAAGGTTCCTGTTCACCTGTGGCTAGTAAGCTAGTGGGCCTCTTTCCAGTTTATTGAACACTTTTTCTCAGTTACCTATGAGTGCAAATAATGTCAAAGAAGAGGACTTCTATATTTTTAAAGTTTAATAACCAGGTATATAAAAGTATAATTTTAACATGTGGTTGATATACAGCATTATCAATGAGGTATTTTACATTCTATTTTTTGTAAGCCTTTGAAATCCAGCATGCGTTTTGCATTTACAGTCCATTTCAATTCTGACCAGTGACCTTTCAAGGGTTCAATAGCCACATGTGGTGTACGTCTACTGTATACTGGGCAACACAATTCTAAATTGCTAGGAATTTGCATTCAACATATTGCATTCATTTTTATCATTAAGTCCTATAGGATTCTCAAGTTTACTAAAAGTACAAAATAACTTGAAATGACTTGAAAGGCATATAATGGCAATTATTGGGTAAGTTCTTATATACATACACATATATGTACTCAATATATACATACATAAGCCACACACATTTTTTTTGGTACTGAGGATTGAACCACCCAGGGGCATTCTACCTCTGAGCTACACCCCCAGCCCTTTTATTTTTTATTTCCAGATAGTTTCGCTAAGTTGCTGAGGGTCTTGATAACTTACTGAGACTGGTCTTGAACCCATAATCTTCCTGTCATAACCTCCCAAGTACTGGGATTACAGGTATGTGCCACCATGCCCATCAGTTCTTTTATGTATTTATTTTAAATTTTTTTTTGCAGTACCAGGGATTGAACCCAGGGGCAGTCTACCTCCGCGCTGTACCCCCGGCCCTATTTTTTATACTTTATTTTGAAACTGGGTCTCACGAAGTTGCGGAGGGCCTCACTAAGTAGAGATAGAGAGAGAGACAGGGAGAGAGAGAGAGAGAGAGAGAGAGAGAGAAAGAGAGAGCTGAGGCTGTCCGTGAACCCGGATCCTCCGGTCTCCGCCTCCCAAAGTACTGGGATTACAAGCGTGCGCCACCACGCCTGGCGCAGTTCTTTTATTAACAATGTAATAAAGAGTCTACATTGGATTCTGTTTACAGATTCTCCTGAGACATGTTAGCTTCTAGGTTGGTTGGTTTCTTGTCACCCAGCTTGTTCTGATCCATCATTTTGTCATTCTTGCTCAAAGTGAATCAACTTATTTTGATTCAAACCACTGTGCTCGATTATTTTCATCACAGAAATTTGAAATAGATCTTCGATATCTTTCATATGAGAAGCTATTACACTATCATTAGTTTCCTATTGCTGCTATAACAAATCACAAATTTAGTGGCTTAAAATAATATGAATTTATTATATTACAATCTATAAGAAGTTTGACATGAGTTTCAATGGAATAAAATCAGGTGTCAGCAGGTGTGTTCCTTCCGGTGGCTCTAGGGAAGGATCTGTTCCCTTGGCTTATGGCTCCTTCTGTAAGCCAAGAGTGACTGGTGGAACCTTTCTAATACTGCATCTCTCTGACATTGCTCTTCTGTAGTTACACCTCCATAAACTCCTTCTTTAAGGACCCTGTAGATACTTCTGGTAGATTTCCTCTATAAATATCTACAAATTGTAGATGTAATATCATCATCATCAGATTCACCCAGATAATCCAGGATAATCTCACATTAAGACCCTTAATAACATCTGCAAAGTCCCTTTAACTATGTAAAGTAGCATGTTCACAGGTTCTGAGGATTCAGATGATGACATCTTTTTTTTTTTTTTTTGTGGTACCGGGGATTGAACCCAGGGGCGTTTTACCTCCAAGCTACACCCCTGGCCCTATTTTTTACTTTATTTTGAAACTGGGTCTCATGAAGTTGCAGAGGGCCTCACTAAGTAGCTGAGGCTGGCCGCGAACCCGGATCCTCCGGTCTCTGCCTCCCAAGTACTGGGATTACAAGCGTGCGACACCACACCCGGCTTTGATGTTGACATCTTTGATAGGGTCATTATTTAGTCTCCCACATCAAGCTATTATAACTTTGTGGATTGTATTTTTGGCAGATATATAGTCCATAGACAAATTCTGAATAGTGGAGTGAATACAACATACTAATACTCAGAAGTTGTTGTCAATGAAGAGAACTATCCAAATAGCCCCTGTGTACGGTGGATTTTCTCTTAAATGCTCTTTTTTCTGGGGGCATCAAAAGTTGATCAAGCATTTTTTCTCTACTTTTATAAATTTAGTTTAAAATTTGGGGTCAATCCTATCTCTTATGAAATGCACAATTACTGGACATTAAGTATTTAAGGAAATTTGCTTGTATGTATTCAACTACATGTACTTGAAACATATAGTATATTCTTTTATGTGGGAGAGAACTAAAGATTTAGAGAACTCATGGGAAGTAATATACCTTACCACCCACTCTTTAAAATTAGTTAATTGATTACTTGCTTCCTCTTTCTATCACTCCTAGGTTGTTTCTGGCCCATTTCCCTGTTCTGTCACTGCAGATCTGCTCACGAGATGGTTCTAGCCTCTTTTGGAATTTATTCTTCCTATTCACTTCACAGTTCTCCCCCTCCATTCCTGCTTCCATCTTCATGATCACCATCACCACCACCATCGTCCTCATTGTGTGGCACTGGGGGTTGAATCTAGGAGCACTCTATCACTGAGCTACATCCTCAGCCCTTTATATTTATTTATTTATTTATTTATTTATTTGTTTGTTTGTTTGTTTGTTTGTTTTAAAATAGGGTCTGACTTGGTTGCCCAGGCTGGCCTCTAACTTGCAATCCTCCTGCCTCAGCCTCCCTAGTAGCTGTGATTACAGATGTACGCCACCTCACTTGGCCCGTTCTTCCATTATTACAAAGGAAGGCAACTCCAGGCTGAGGCTGAAGCAACTAATTTCAGAAGCATTTCTTTCGCAGAGCTGGGAGTAAAGCCGAGGCTCATTGTTTAAACTGGAATGAGACAACCTGGCACTGCTCTCCTGTTGGGGTATCAGCACCTTTTCCACGCTTGCCTATTATTTTTCAGAGCTGGTGAATACCAGGTAAAATGCAGCCACATGAAAATGGTTCTCAGAGGGATCTATTTGTGAACTGTAGGATAAATGATTTAGGGTCAATTTTCAGTGGTCACTTGAAGAGTCTTCATAGCCTTTTAGAAAAGTTACTGCAGAGCTGAGTGTGGTGGCACACACTTGTAAACCC
>PVJS01003277.1:31610-77006 GCA_004027185.1 Glis glis
TGAGACTCTCATCAACCTAGCAAGACCCTGTTTCCAAATAAAAATAAAATAGGGCTTGGTGTAGCTTGGAGGTAGAATGCCGCTAGGTTCAATCCCCAGCATCACACACACACACACACACACACACACACACACACACACACACGTCACCGCAGGGAAAAGTATCTTTCATGGTGAGGAAGTAGTAACAGGAAATAGTTCATACAAACCTTTTGGGTTCATTATAAATAAAAGGATGGTACTGGTTTCCCAGTGGTGTGAAGGAAAGTATTTATGTGTTGCCTACGCTGAATTTTGCTGTAATGATTTGTAAAAACTGAATTGTTGAGGGTGGCCAGTCCCTCTGATGATGGCAGGCCACCAGAGAGGCCAGCCCTGGGCAGTGTGCACCTCCAGTGGGGCGTGAAACACATATCTCCCGGCTTTTGTTCAATACACGGGCCAGCGTGGGTGGGAAATTCATCAGAGACTGCTCCAAATTAGAAACTACAAACTTATGAATGGCCCGTCTGCTTGCAGGCCAGAGCCGTTGAATCTCTGGAGTCCTCTAAGCTCTTTTCTAGTTGTGTCAATGCATCCAGGAAAAAAAGAACCAGATACTATTAGGCATTGTTTTCAGAAGACACAACCAAAGGGAAGACCTATATAAAGTGTTGCACTACTTAATTCTTATTTTGGTCATAAATTGCTAGAAAAGGATTTGTAAAAATGCACAAAATCTCCAGGCTAAGTGGCACACACCTGTAATCCCAGTACTTGGGGGGCTGAGACAGGAGGACCAGCATGTGGTAACTTAGCAAGACCCTGTTTCAAAATAAAGAATAAAATAAGGCTGGGGTATAACTCACTGGTAGAGTACCCCTGAATTCAATCCTCAGTACTAATAAATAAATAGCACAAAATCTGCTAACCTAAAAATCCATTAAAAGTGACACAAGAAGGGAAGGCATAGATTGGTGAAAAATGGTAATAACGTAACAGAAAGGCGCTGGTCTCTCCAAGGAGCCAGAGTACTGCTGGGTGTTCCTTAGGCAGCCTTTGCCTCCTGACCACTGGATTTACTTATTTATTTATTGTGGTACTGGGGATTGAACCCAGGGAATTCTACCTCTGAGCTACACGCCCAGCCCTACTTTATTTTTTATTTTGAAACAGGGTCTCACTAAGTTGTGAAGGGCCTCACCAAGTTGCTGAGGCTGGCCTAGAACCTGCGGTCCTCCTGCCTCAGCCTCCCAAGTACTGGGATTACAAGTGTGCGTGACAACGCCCGGCTCTGACCACTAGATTTAGGAGCATAACTGGCCTGGGTGGTACTCTGTGTTTTACACAACTGGTTTCTGCGTGGTTCCATGTGGTCCTCGCTGTAAGCTCTGCTGGTGGATATAATGATTCCATTTATAGATGAACAAACTGAAGGCCAGAGAAATTATTTGACCTGCCCAACTTCATACTGGCAGAGGTGACTTTATTATAAAGGAAATGAAGCTTAAATGTTAGGGCTGCCACATCCATGGGTCCCTGTGAGTGCAAGGGGTCTCACGGTGTAGGATGTAGAAGAGGAAACCAGATTGCAATCAGCAAGGTTTTCTATATAAGCATTTCTGGTAAGCTGCCTAAAGAAATCTCAGAAAAAAAGATCGAAATCTCTACATTTCCAGAAATGTGTTGTGATTTCCTTTTTCATTCCAAGTGATAGTCAGTTCTGATGCTAATTTTGTATCTTTAAAGAAAGGTCCCACCAATTATAAAGCTCGAGGCCCCATAAAACCTGCATCTGCCTTTGCATATAGGTGGTAAAGTGCAGAATTCAGTTTTGAGTTTGGGTCTTCTGATTCTGAGACCTGTTCTATTTTTGGATTATACAGAAAAAGGATTCATAGGACATCAAGTGAAAAAAAATAATAAGGAGCAGGCATGAGAATTGTAATTGCAATAATGTAAAGCTTTGTACTGGATAAAAGACTAAAAGGAAACTCATTCACGCTAAGAGCAGTATGTTAGAATTTGTGGATTAGTGACTTTTCTTCTTTTTCCTATCCAATATTTTATAAAATGTTAAGTTGCTTTAATAGTGTAGATAAAACTGGAAATACAGAAGAATTATTTTTATTAAAAAAAATTTTTTTTTTGCGGTACCGGGGATTGAACGCAGGGGCGTTCTACCTCCGCGCTACGCCCCCGGCCCTATTTTTTATACTTTATTTTGAAACCGGGTCTCACAAAGTTGCGGAGGGCCTCACTAAGTAGAGAGAGAGAGAGAGACAGGGAGAGAGAGAGAGCTGAGGCTGGCCGCGAACCTGGATCCTCGAGTCTCTGCCTCCCAAAGTACTGGGATTACAAGCGTGCGCCACCATGCCCGGCCCCGGCCCTATTTTTCATCCTTTATTTTGAAACCTCTTCCTGCTGCATCCTCACATTGCTTTTCTTCTGTGCATGTGCAGAGGCAGGAGACTCTGATATCTCTTCTTATAAGGACACCAGTTCTATTGGGTCAGGGTCCACCCTCACGAACTCATTTAACCTTAAGTACTTCCTTAGAGGTCCCATCTCCAAATATGGCCATGCTGGAGGTTAGAGCTTCAACATACAGATTTTGGAGAGACACATTCAGTCCATACAATTAGCAAGACTTGAATAAAACCCATAGGTTAGATAATGGTATTATATCAATATTAAATTTCATGATTTTGATAATTGTTTTTTTGTGTGGTACCGGGGATTGAACCCAGGGGGATTTTACCTCTGAGCTACACCCCCGGCCCTATTATATTGTTTATTTTGAAACAGGGTCTCACTAAGTAGCTGAAGTTGGCCGTGAACCTATGATCTTCCTGTCTTAGCCTCCCAAGTACTGGGATTACAAGCGTGCGCCACCACACCCGGCTTGATTTTGATAATTGTATGTACAATGATTATTTAAGTGAACATCTTTGTTCCTAGGAAATACTCACTGAGGCACTTAGGGATAAAGAAGTATATTAGTTAGCTTTCCCTTGCTGTGACAAAATACCCGAGAAAAAGACAGGCATGGTGGCACACGCTTGTAATCCCAGTACTTGGAAGACTGAGACAGGAGGATTGCAGGTTTCAAGCCAACCTCAGCAATTTAGGTGAGGCCCTCTGAAACTTAGTGAGACCCTGTTTCCAAATAATAAAATAAAAATAGGGCTGGGGGTATAGCTTGGAGGTAGAATACCCCTGGCTTCAATCCCCAGTACCACAAACAAAAGAAAACAAAGAAAACAAACCTGAGGAAAACCAATTTAGAGGTGGAAAGCTTTATTTTGGCTCATGATTTGAGAGGTTCCAGTCCACAGTTGGCTGACTCTATGGCATGGGCCTGTGGGGAGGTAAAACATCATGGAGGAAGGGTGTGGTGGAGCAGAGCTGCTCTCCTCATGGCGGCTGAGAAACAGAGAGCTAGAGGAAGGGGCCAGGGACAAGATATAGTCCCCGAGGGCACACTCCCAGGAACCCACTCCTTTCAACCAGGTTTCACCTCCTAAAATTTCCAACACCTCCCAATAATGCCATGACGTTCTGAATCCATGAGTGGATGAATCCACCGATGAGGCCACAGCCCTCAGGATCCAATCACTTCCCAACTCCCTACCTCTGAACACTGCTGCACCGGGGACCCGAGCCTCCAACGCTTGAACCTTTTGGGGAACACTGCAGATTCAAACCATAGAGCAGGAGATGGGCAACTCTCTTAAATAGTTCAAAGAAAAATAGTGTATGCATGTGCACGTGTGTGTGGGTGTGTGCAGGTGTTTATAGAGATGCAGAGAGAGGGAAAGAGGATGCTAAAGCAAGTATGTCTAAAATGTCAGCAATTAGTGAACCTAGTCTGAAGGACTATTTGGAAATTTCTTGTACTACTTATTACATTTCTCTTAGTGTGAAACCATTCTAAAATGAAAAGTTAAACCAAAAATGTCTGAAGAGGCAAAAGAAGGTTGGGTTTGAGAAAGAAGTGGGGACAAAACTTTGTCCTTGTTGTTTTTTATTGGGGGGGGAGTTACTGGGGACTCAACCCAGGGGCATTCTACCTCTGAGCTATACTCCCAGCCCCTTTTAATTTTTTGTTTTGAAACAGGGTCTTGCTAGGTTGCTGAGAGTCTTGCTAAATTGCTGAGGCTGGCCTTGAACCTCCTGTCTCAGCCTCTCGAGTACTGGGATTATAGCCCCCCCCCCTTCTTCTTAATGTCCTACCTGTGGCCTGGCCCAGCTCCAACCGGCTCTGAAAGTTGTTCTTTGTGTCCTGTCTTATCTCCCTTCTTGGAGACCATGTAGATTTGTCTTTCCCTGCGACCTAGAGAGGGCAGCACACTAGTCAGGGTTGATAAACCTCCCATGCACTTAACCAGTTTGAAGTAGTAAGTATAGATTATACTTTTATATTTGATTTACTGTCCGTTTTCCAAAGGAAAAAGTAGATGGCACCAGGGGAGCCATAAATGAACTTGGGGCATAGTGACCATGATGATATCTGCCTCTGCTACGATTTCTGTGTACCCCCAATCTAGTGGTAGCTTATTTGTGTGGTCTGGGTCCTTTAATCAATTTCTCTCACTAAAACTGCTTGATGATGTGGTTTTAAGGGTCAATGTTTTCACGGGTTTGCTGATGGAGAAAGACTGGCATAAGAAATCATTTCCTTAGGCCATAATGCAGATTAAGGGATAGAAGGGGGACAGGAGGGAGTACCTGCAATTTATGAGACCATTGTGATACCACATTTTATTGCCTAAATTCTTGAAAAAAATTTTTTTGTGGTAGTAGGGACTGAACCATTGACCCCAGGGGGATTCTACCTCTGAGCTACATTCCCCGCCCTTTTTATTTTTCATTTTGAAACAGGGTCTTTCTAAGTTTCTGAGAGTCTCACTAAGTTGCTGAGGCTGGTCTAAAACCTGCGATCCTCCTGTCTCAGCCTCCCAAGTACTGGGATTATAGGTGTGTGCCACCATGCCTGGTTTGGTTTGGTATTTTTAAACAAATTAATCTTTCAATATGGGTAACAAATTAGAAACTAATGTTTTTCATTTAAAAAATAAGTTTTACAACATGATGACATGGGATATATATAGATAGTAAAACGATTAGTATAGTTGAGCAAATGAACTAGTATAGTTGAGCATCATCTCATGTGTTACTTTTGAGGTGCATGTGACAAGAGCAGCTAAAATCTATTTATTTAACAATAATTGCTAATATAATATAATTTCATTAGCTATAATCCTCATGGTTATAGCTAAATCTTTAGACTTGTTCATCATACATATCTGCAACTTCGTATTCTTTGTCCTACATTTTCTAATTTCTTTACCCCTTCCTCTGCCCCTGGGAACCACTGTTTTATTCTAAATCTCTAGATATTTTATTTTGGCACTGGGGATTGACCCAGGGGCATTCTACCTCCGAGCTTCACCCCCAGCCCTATTTTTTATTCTTTATTTTTTATTTTATTTTATTTTATTTTTTGCCATACCGGGGATTGAACCCAGGGGCATTCTACCCTGGAGCTACACCCCCCAGCCCTATTTTTTATCCTTTATTTTGAAACTGGGTCTCACGAAGTTGCAGAGGGGCTCACTAATTAACTGAGGCTGGCCGCGAACCCGGATCCTCCGGTCTCAGCCTCCCAAGTACTGGGATTACAAGTGTGCGCCACTACACCCGGCTAGATATTTTATTTTTTTAAAAAAGATTCCACATATAAGTGAGATCATATACTATTTTTCTGTCTTATTTTGCTTAGGATAATGTCTGCCAGGTTCTTAAATGTTATCACAAGTGGCAGTATTTCCTTCTTTTTTCCCCCTTAGAGTTGAATAAAAACACATGTTTTTTTTAAATCCATTGTTTATATGAAAGATGATCCTATTTTGGGTGAGAATATGTTCTTATTCAAGAAAAGTGGATGGGCATAAGTTTTTAAGTAAAATAAAATTTAATTAACTTATAGAATGGTCATTTATTCTGGGAACATGTTCTTCCTATTTGGGGGGAGGTTCAAATAATACTCTTTTTAAAAAAAATTTTGGTAGTACTGGGGATTGAGCCCAGGGGCATTCTACCTCTGGGCTACACCCCCAGCCCTATTTTTTATTCTTTATTTTGAAACAGGGTCTCACTAAGTTGTGGAGGGCCTCACTAAGTAGCTGGGGCTGGCCGCAAACCTGGATCCTCCAGTCTCAGCCTCCCAAGTATTGGGATTACAAGCGTGCGCCACCATGCCCGGTCAAATAATATTCTTTTCAAAACAACGAGGATAGTTCTTTTTTTGTGTGGTATTGGGGATTGAACCCAGGGGCATTCTACCTCCTAGCTACACTCCCAGCCCTTTTTTATTTTTTATTTTGAAACAGGGCCTTGCTAAGTTGCTGAGGTTGGCCTTAAACCTATGATCCTCCTGTCTCAGCCTCCCTGAGATTGGGGTTCCAGGTACTGCGATTACAGGTGCTCACCACTGTGCCCAGCAGAGGATAGTTCTTACCTGGAAAAATATGCCAGACCCCAAATCTATCACTTCTCTAAATCCCCTATATTTTTGAAATCATGAAACAAAATCCAGAGTTTTGGCTATCACTCCTGAGGTTCTTAGAAAAGAACCCCATCCCTATAGCTTTTGTTGGAGGGTTCCAGAAAGAGCTCTTTTACTCTCTTCCAGGTACTTTTATTGATGTTCTTGAAGATGTTCTGTGGCCAGTGAACTAGGGCATGAAACTTGGTGAGAAGTGAGATCTAGCCCTTGCTGCCATTTGGCGCATGAGTATCAGAAACGCCACTCAGCAGGGACGTTGATTCTATAATATTAAATACACAAGAACATGGTAGTGGTAGATTTCAGTTAACTAGGCATGGCAGCCATGATGGTGTTTCGTTAAGTTAGGTTATGAAAGAGAAATTATTAGCAACCTTAAACCTGGGACCCATATAGAATGTTGGTCTGTGGTGAAGACCAAAGGGACCTGTGGGAAACAAGGCTCACTATACTTCATTCCCAGCAGCTGCATGGATTTTCTTCTTCTGTAACCCAGAGACAATGGCTTTTAATGGCAAGTCAGGATGCCTGCTTACTGATAGCCACAAAGCACAGGGAGGGATTGAGGAAGTAAATGCTTGGGTGATGGTGATGAGAGGAACTTGAAGGCAGAATGTCTCTGGGCCGTGTAATTAAACCATTAGATGCCAGCTATCAACTTTCTCCTACTCGGAAGGACAGTACTGTCTTTTCAGTAGGTTTATTTATTTCCCATCCTTTTTATGGAAACACAAGATGAAGTGTATCCTGGAAAAAACTACTAAAGTAGTATCTTGCTCAAGGATGGTCATTATTTTATAATTCCATTTATTTTCTTTCTTTCTCTTTTTTTTTGCGGTACTGGGGATTGAACTCAGGGGCATTCGACCTCTGAGCTACACCCCCAGCCTATTTTTTTATTCTTTATTTTGAAACAGGTTCTCACTAAGTTGCGGAGGGCCTCACTAAGTAGCTGAGGCTGGCTGCGAACCCAGATCCTCCCGTCTCAGCCTCCCAAGTACTGGGATTACAAGCGTGCGTCACCACACCAGGCTATAATTCCGTTTATTTTCTTAAGGTTGAAGTAATTTCTTGAGACAGATACAAGTTATTATAAAATTGAATTAATGAGAGAAAAGAGAAAGGGAGAAGAAATGTTTGGGGATGGGACTGCATATATTAAATCATTCATATAATAAGCCAGGAGTGGTGGCACACACTTGTAATCCCAGTACTTAGGAGGTGGAGACAGGAGGATTGCAGGTGCAAGACCAGCCTCAGCAATTTAGTGAGACCCTGTTTGAAAAAAAAAAAATAAAAAGGGCTAGGGGAGTAGTCCCCTAGCTTGAAGGTGGTCCCCTAGCGCCCTGAGCCCCTAACTCTTCCCCTGTCTGGGGATCACTGTCACCTTCTTCCCTCTCCTCTGACCTCCATCCATTCTTCACATGCTCCATATTTTAGACAAGACAGTGACAACCACCCAGAAACACCTCATCTCCCCCTGCACTGGCCATGCCCACCTCTAACCTCTCGTCTGCTTTCTCTCCCCCGGTAGAAGGGACTTCGGGGTCTCACTCTGGCCACCTTCCCTGGGAGCTGGACCCCATGCTCTCTCATCCACCCTAGCTCGCTGCTCACGAAACCTCTCCTCTCTCTCCCCAGCATCCCTCACTACCTGGTCATTTGCTCCCTCTACCTGCACATCCGTGGGACTGAGCAAGTGGGAACACTGGGGAGGCATTTCCCACCTAGAAGCCATGGCCCTCCCTTGAGCGACACCTCCCCTTCTCTGCTGCTCTTCACAGCAACTCCATTTCCTCGCCTCCCTCTCATTCTGATAAAGTCCCTTCTTGTTGAGACTGCTTGGGGACGTTGACAGAGCCCACCCTCTCTTCTGCCTGGACCGGTTCTTCAGCTGGCCTCTGGGATCTTCTGCTTTTCCTCCTTTCCTTCTGGCTGCCCCTTCTTGGTTTCCTTTCCTGTCTCCTTCTTCTATGTCCACCTCTAAGTACTGGGGCTCCCAGGACTGCCTTTTCCTAGATCTGAATCGCGGGGTCAGAGGCATGCATGCACACTGAGCATCCTCAGCTCCCAGGGGTCCTGGGGCGGGTGCCTCCGTTCCCGACATCACCTGTCAGACCCGGGGCTCTTGCAGTCCCCGCTGCAGCCCGGGCGCACGCAGGGGGCCCAGACCGGCCTGGAGCCTGCCACAAGCGTGCACAAATGCGCAGCGGGCCGGAGGGGCGGGCGCCGCCTTTGTGCGTGCCAGACGCCAGATGGGGTGCAATTAGGGAAGGCACCGGCAGGTCAGATGGCAGGGTCCCCGCGGACCTGCTGCTGCTGCTGCTCCTAGAGACATTTTGGCGGGAAGAGGAAATGAAAATAAATAAGCAAAAGAACGTCTTCTGTGTGACAGGCCCTTCGGACAAATGCCTTTTTGACTTCGTGTGTGCTCGGGGGCGGGGTCGCCTCAGAGCTGGGCGCTTCTCTTCTGGGATAAAAGCCATTCGTTTGTTTTGTCAGATCTGGGCCAACAAATGAGGGGGAGTTTCCATCTGGCCTTTGAGGGAAGAGACCAGAGGGGTGTTTGCACGCGGGTGTGCACGGCTGGCCCCCGCTGGCCGTTGTCAGGGGGCCTCTGAATGGAAGGGCGTCCCTGAAGAGGGATTATGCGTTTGTACTGGCCCAGGGCCAGCCTCCTCCCCTGCGCCCTGGGGTGCACATAGACAGGACAGTGGTAAGGAATTCTGGGTACCCCGGGAAGAATCCCCCAAGTTCAGCTTGGCCCAGTGTCCCTGGCCAGAGCAAGACCTGGCAGGTGGGAGAGGCAGGCACAGCCCTCCCCAATGCATAGGAGAGGCATGGCACAGTGAACCCTGCTGTCTGTAGCCTCGCCCTGGCCTCCACTTTCTAGCACAGCCCTTTCCCCAGATCTGACGGCAGAACTCATTATAGTAATGTGACTTTTCTGGGCCTGCAAGCTTGACCACTGTTTAGACAGAGTGGTAAATGCTCCGTTTGAATTTGAACAGAGTGTTCCTTTCTAGAACACTACTGTCCTGGGCCAGTAGACCCAGGGGGAGAGTGTATGAAAGTCCCCTCTACCTTCTGGACCTCCATCCCACAGGCCAGCGCTCATCAGGCCTGGCTGTTCTCTCTAGAAGGTGTTCTCGCTAGAAGGTGTTCTCTCTAGAGGCTGCAGTTATATCTACAATGGTGGCTGGAGCCGCACACATTAGCACGCCTCCTCACGGAGGCAGAGAGCGGTGTGTGCAGGCGATGCCCTGAGCTCCAAAGTTCTCTGGGGACATGAGAGCTGATAGAGGTAAGTTCATATGTGAGAGAGGACAGGCTGACCAAGGTGAGAGCCCAGCAGAGGGTCCTACCAAGGGGACATGGCAAAGAGAGAGGCCCTGCAAGGGGACCCTAAACACCACTTCTGGCAAGTTTGCCCACCGCCAGCCTGCTTGCCCCCCCCCGCTTGGTTCCCCACCCCCACCCCCTCCCGACCCTGCCATCCTAAGACACCATCCTGGATAAGATGCCCAGGATCTGCGTTTGGATGGGGGTGTCATTGATCTTCTAAAAGAGTGAAGTCAGTGCAGGATGAGATGGAGCATGACAGAGACACCTGGGCCGTTTCAGGGATCGTGTCCAGGCCTTGCAGGTGTGAGGAGTCAGGAGCCCTGGACTTGAATCCCACATTTGCTTCTTCATGGTGCAACTTCCAACAAGCCCTCAGTCAACTGGCCCTCCCTTCCTCCCTCCCTTCCTTTCCTTTCTCTTTTTCTTCTTTCTCTCTTTCTTTTTTTTGCTACTGGGATTGAACCTCAGGCGGGGGGGGGAGTGTTTTACCTCTGAGATACACCCCCAGCCCCCCTTTTCTTATTTTGAAGCAGAGTCTTGTTAAGTTACTGAGGCTGGCCTTGAACCTGAGATCCTCCAATCTCAGCCCCCCAAGTACTGGACCCTCTATTTCTTTATTTGTAATCAGGAGAGAATACTTTCCAGTCCACAGGGTCAGAGTGAAGATGGAAGGAGCCCTGTAAAGACTGTGGCAGAATTGGTCAGGGTGAAGGCCTCTTCCCAGGGGACTAGCTCCTCCCCTCCCCTTCCCCTAATGCAACAGGTAGGCAGCTTTTTTCTAGACTGCTGGAATCCTTAGATTATCTTTTTCACTTATTTTTACCTCTCTAATTCTGAGAGGTTCGGTGCAGTAGTCACTAACCACAAAGGGCTGTTCATCACTTGAAATGTGCTGGCTTGAAATGGGATGTGCCCTAAGTACAGAATACGTACCAGCTTTCCATGACTTAGTACAAAAAGGAATGGAAACCATCTCCTATATTGATTATATGTTGAAATGATCATATTTTATATGTATTGGGCTAAATAAAAATGTTAAAAGGAACCTCTCTATTTTTGCTTTTTTAAAAATGTGACTCCTAAAAAAGTAAAATTATGTATGTGGAATGCATTGCCATTGCTCTATGTAAGTATTAGGGGAAAAAAATTACCTTTTTGTGTGTATGTGTGGTACCAGGGATTGAACCCAGGGGCATTCTACCTCCAAGCTACATTTTTATACTCCCAGCCCTATTTTTTATTCTTTATTTTGAAACAGGGTCTCACTAAGTTGCGGAGGGCCTCACTAAGTAGCTGAGGCTGGCCTTGAACCTGTGATCCTCCTGCCTCAGCCTCCCAAGTACTGGGATTATAAGCATGCACCACCATGCCCAGCAAGACCTACCTTTTTTAATGTGCAGCCCTCATGCCTCTCAGAAGGCTGGCTGGGTGACAGTCCTCTCATCCATCTTTATCTGGCCCTTCTCCTGGCGTCAGTGTTTTCTGACAGGAGGTTGTGCGTCCTGCTTTGTTCCTATAGATGAGGAGCCAAAGCTAGGCTCTGCCCTCGGGCCCACCGAGACTGTTCTGAAAATGGAAGCTCTGCTCCTATGTCTTATCTTTTAGCACAGGTGATTAGAAAAAGCCCAAATCAAAAGGAATATTTGCCAATGGCTTTCAATGTTTGAAAGTGCTCCGATGCCTTATTTAACAGGTATTCTCTTTCCTCCTTTATAAGTTTGAATCAAAGCACAAGAGAGTTAAAGCCTTAGAGAATATTTTGACATGGTGAGACCTACAGCCACCACTTGAAGAAGGAGGTGTCCTTATTTCTCTTTTTGAGCAGAGGTAAGCCCTGGATCCTTCATCAAGAAGAAAGTTACCTCCCACATACACTTCACAGGGATTGCAAAAAGAATCACTCCTTCTCACCTCCACTGGGAAGCAACTGCGCGTGTCTCACTTAGCTCCCATGGAGGAAGTGATTTCACACCAATCTCTTTGTACTTTGGTCGAGGCCAAGCAGAATAAGTTGCATTCCCTTAAAATTTTCTTCTAAATAGTTTAAGATCCCATTGCATTTCTGTTTTTACCAGTGAAAGCAGGCCCTCTGGACACTGGATGGAGAGAGAACAGGGGTGGGGTGTGCAGGCTGGGGCCTGTAGGTGGGCTGCCTGCTGCTGTGGTCAGAGGTGCTATCCACCCTGGCACCGTGAGTGGCCTCTCCAGCTGGCCTTCAGCCCAGGGTGAGGCTGGAGCTGGCCCCTCCTGGGAAATGGCAGCCTTGTGGGTGCAGGTGACAGAGAAGCCCCACTTTCAAGGGTGGGAGCCTGCCAGGAGCCCTCCTCCAGCTTCATATTTGATACATTTCCACAAAGGCTGGACCTGAGGCTTGGTTGGCCGCAGCCGGGCAGGTCATTCTTCTTCTCCATTACCAGAATTGGCAAAAGGGTTCTATAGTTCCACCCGGTTCCCAAGTCCTGTGACTGTAATGTGAGAAGGAAGAAAACAGCAGAATCAGGAAAATCAGGTTCACAGAGAAGGGGACTGAAGGTTTCTTCTTAGAACAGCGCATACCCAGAAACAAGCACAGGTAAAAGCAGGCTACTGTCAAATGAGGTTTCTTATCTGATTGCCCTCTCCTTTTGGAAGATGAGCATGCCCAGCAACAATCATGAAACTTAGTTTGATAAACCAGTGGCTTTGGTACTTACTGTCACAGCACACCCTGTGCTCTGTGACCATCTTCCTGGGAACAGGGGCTCGTGCCATTTTCCAACCTCAGACAAGGCCTCAGTGGGGCAGGGGGCTGGACCCAACTCCAGCCCTGGTAACTTGAGATGCTGAGTCTGTTGACTGCATGGTTGGCAGGAAGTGCGGGGCAGTGGGCTGGCAAGACATGAAAGAGGAGGATAATAACTAAGTCTTCCACTGGGAATGGTAGGAGGCAATAGGAACCTGTGCCTCATAAGTCTTACCCTCTCCCCCAACTCCCTCACCTGCCAAGCACACCTGGCATATAAAAACTCTTGAGCCCAGGTAAGACTGTGTCACTCTTGCACTCAGAAATCTTTGGTGACTCCCTGCTTCTCCCTTAGGCATTTGGGGCCATCCATGAGCTAACCCCAAACCTTCCCATCACTTTGCTCTCTCACACCAAACAGATTCTCTCCTAGGAAAAACCTGTCATGTCTTTACTCCCATTGCTTTTTTGGGTTAGACACCCTTTTTGTTTATTTATTTATTTATTTATTTACTTATTTATTTATTTTTTGCAGTACTGGGGATGGAACCCAGGGGCATTCTACCTCCGAGCTACACCCCCAGCCCTATTTTTATTCTTTATTTTGAAACCGGGTCTCACTAAGTTTCGGAGGGCCTCACTAAGTAGCTGAGGCTGGCCGCGAACCCGGATCCTCCGGTCTCAGCCTCCCAAGTACTGGGATTACAAGCGTGTGCCACCATGCCCGGCTCCTTTTTGTTTATTTAAAAAAATGTATTTACTTATTGTTGTAGTGCTGAGGACTGAACCCAATGCCTCCAACGTGCTAGGCAAATGCTCTACCACTGAGCTATCCCCCAGCCCTGAATGCCCTTTTATTTTTATTTATTTATTTATTTTTTTGCGGTACTGGGAATGGAACCCAAGGGGCATTCTACCTCCAAGCTACACCCCCAGACCTATTTTTTTTTATTCTTTATTTTGAAACAGGGTCTCACTAAGTTGCGGAGGTCTCACTAAGTAGCTGAGGCTGGCCGCAAACTGGGATCCTCCAGTCTCAGCCTCCCAAGTACTGGGATTACAAGCGTGTGCCACCACGCCCGGCCTGAATGCCCTTTTAAAAATGATTTAGCCCAGTCGGGTGTGGTGGCATACACTTGTAATCCCAGTACTTGGGAGGCTGAGACAGGAGGATCCAGGTTCGCGGCCAGCCTGTTACTTAGTGAGACCTCCGCAACTTAGTGAAACCCTGTTTCAAAATAAAGAATAAAAAATAGGGCTGTGGGTGTAGCTCGGAGGTAGAATGCCCTTGGGTTCAATCCCCAGTTCTGCAAAAAAAAAAAAAAAAAAAAAAAAGCTTTAGCCCATCTCTACCACTTCAAATTCTCATCATCCATTCAAGGTCCAACTGCTTCTACTGCCTCCTTCATGAAGCCCTCCTGAACCAGGAATCTCTTCTCTTTATCTGAACCTTTGAGTCTTTGGTTTGTATCTTTTTCTTTCTGTTTCTCTCTCTCTCTCTGTCTCTCTTTTTGGTACTGGGGATCGAACCCAGGGGCGTTTTATCGCTGAGTTACACCCCTAGCCTTAGTTTATTTTTTATTTTGAAACAGGGTCTTGCTAAGTTGCTGAGGGCCTTGCTAAGTTGCTGAGGCTGGCCTCAAACCTGCGATCCTCTTGTCTAAACTTCGCAAGTACTAAGATTACAGGTGTACCTCACCATGTGAGGCTTATATTTCTCTTTTGATATGACTTGCTACCACATCTTTATGTATCTTGGAACATTTAGCTCACGCAATGCACTTAGTAGGTTCTCAGATGTTTCTTGATTGACATATGAAATAAAGCTGTCACAAAAATGCGCGCACCGGTCCTGATGTGGTGACACAGCAGGACAACTGCAAAGCAGGTGAAACGAAGATCTAAGAGCAAGATCCTGACCACCTCAAAGCACACGGACTTTATTTTCAAGAATTAAATTTGCTGGTAGTTTGCCAGCCCAGTCTGCCTCCCAGTGAGGACCTGTTTTTCCCTTCTCTTTTCATCTCTGAGCCCCACACCTGCATCCCTTTCAGGAGGAATAATGGAAGAATTGGAAATACAAGATGCACTTGAGAAAAAGAAGTACTAATTTTGAAAGATTATGTTGTGGTTAGACTAATCGCACAATATGAGGAGTTTAATTTTGATCACTTTCTGCTTATTGTTTACTTTTTTTAGACTATATTTAAAGCAAACTTGGGGACCTCATGGGCTCTAAACCAGTGCTTCTCAAATGTGAATGTACACACACACACACACACACACACACACACACACACACATTCTACCAGAGGGTGTTATTAAGATGCAGATCCTGATTCAGCAAGTCTGGGCGGAGGCTGGAATTCTGTTTCTAGCAAGCTCCCCGGTGGTGCCTTTGCTCTGGTCCCACCGACCACACCTGAAGAAGCAAAGATCGATAATTTTCAAATCGCATGCGGTAACTAAGTTTTTCTTTCTTTTCTTCTTTTTTTTTTTGTGGTACCGGGGATTGAACCCAGGGGCATTCTACCTCTGCGCTACACCCCCGGCCCTATTTTTTATACTTTATTTTGAAACTGGGTCTCACAAAGTTGCGGAGGACCTCACTAGGTAGAGAGAGAGAGAGACGGGGAAAGAGAGAGAGAGAGAGAGAGAGAGAGAGAGAGAGCTGAGGCTGGCCGTGAACCCGGATCCTCTGGTCTCCGCCTCCCAAAGTACTGGGATTACAAGCGTGCGCCACCACGCCCGGCTGTAACTAAGCTTTTCAAATCACCTTTCTCATTCTGAATTTCCGTGTCTTGTTTGAGCTGTTCTCAGGGTCCATGCAGCAGATTCCATTTTGTTATAGCTGTGCCATACGTTAGAAGTAATCTCCTTGAGACAGAAGTCATCTTTTCCTTTTATGTCCATATTTTTCCTTATAACCTTCCTATTGCTAGGACAGAGTAGGTCTTCACAAATGTTTGTTCACTGAATGAATGAGTGAATGGACAAATAAATGGGCAAAGCAAAACTAAAAGATTGTGTTCCAGGGCGTGGCTGTGCCCTTCCAGAAAGCTGAGTACAGGAAAGGAAAGCAAGGGGCTCAGTGGAAGCCGCCCTCCCTCAGGAGACCGACCATTTTGAATTGGGGGCTCCCAGTCACACTTTGGAATGCGCCACTGGAAAGGACACACGGTGTGGCTTATGGCAATCACCATACATAGAGTTTTAGTATAATGAACCTCTGGGGACTTCTCACTGTAATCTGAGTAATTACCCCAATGCTCTTTAGAGAATCCATGACGTATCCAGGCTGTTAGCCTTTCTTTCTTATTTCTTCATTCTTGTTTTTTTTTTTTTTTGAGGTACCGGGGATTGAACCCAGGGGCGTTCTACCTCCGTGCTACACCCCCAGCCCTATTTTTTATACTTTATTTTGAAACCGGTTCTCACGAAGCTGCAGAGGGCCTCACTAAGTAGCTGAGGCTGGCCTCGAACCCGGATCCTCCGGTCTCCGCCTCCCAAGTACTGGGATTACAAGCGTGCGCCACCACGCCCGGCTTCATTCTTGTTTCTTTAGGTCACTTTCCAATATTTTGGCATTCACAGGACTGCTAGTCATCCAGAGAGCTTTCTCCGAGAGATCTCTTCGGAGAACACTACTCTTGTCGTGAGCCTCCCACACCTCCCCGCTGCCAACCAGAGTCGAAACACAAGTTCTTAGCATGGCATTCTAGGCCCTTCCCCTCTTCCCAGCCTTGTCTTGTGCTCTTTCCCACCATACGCTCTACTCCTGTCAAATGAGTCACTTTCCAATCCTCGAGCACATTTTCAAACCTCTGTCTTTGCTTTGCCTAAAACTCTCTTTTGTTCACCTTAATCTTACTCCAGATCCTGTACAGTTCCGGCTTCCCCTGGGTCCTCCGGTCACACTGGACAGAATGAGCCGGCCAGTCTTCCTCTGGGGCTCCCTCTGCAGCTCCTGGTTTCTGCACTTCTCATACTGTATCATAGCTGGAGCTCCACTCATCCCCCCTGCCTCCCTGTGTCCTCAGTACCCAGTGGACACTCAACTCAAAGAATGAAATCAATAGGGAAGTACATCAACACTTTTCCCCCTCCTCCTGACAATGCAGAGGGAATTGGAATCGTGATCCAGCACCCACTGTGTGCCAATTTCATGCGCTCCCTATCTTCTCTGTGCAGGAGGTGTTATTACCTTCATCGTGTACAGAGCAACACAGAGGACCAGGGAAGTTAAATCACTTGTTCCAGGTGCTCTGTAGACTTGGGATCCAGAATTTAGCCATCTGCTGGAAGTTGGAGCTCTGGAAGCCCAAGTCCTGCTAAGCACATGGTGACTGCATGTGTCTTCTTAATAAGGATGATAGCTGGGCAAGGAGACTGTTAGCAGAATCTGAGTCACTCATTCCTGAATCAAGACTTCAGATATTCCATGGAATTTCCCCCTTTTTCCTGCTCCTGGTACATCGATATGACTCAGCTGGAGGGCATGGTAAATAGGGAGCTCACTGACTTGGTAGGAATAACATCAAGGGTGGAGCAATATTTCTAAACCACAAGTAGCCAAATTATTTCCTTTTTCAAGAGGGGTTACTGCTGTTCATGCTCATGGAGCCATCAAGTGAAAACATTTCCGAAAGGTTTTTTTTTTTTCTATTACATCTAAAGACAAATGATTTCATGCTTGCTTGTCTAATGTTTTGGATAGACTGCAGCTGTTGGGAAATGGGCCAATCTGGAATCAGAGCAGACACAAGCATGCATAGTATCTCTGTGACCTTGAGGAAGTTATTGAGCCTCTGATTTCTCACTTTAAAAATGCAATTGTTCAGATGAATGGATAAACAGAATGTGGTATATACACACAGTGGAATTTTACTCAGCCATAAAGAAGAACGAAATGATGTCATCTGCAGGGAAATGGATAGAACTGAAGAACTTCATGCTAAGTGAGACCAGCAAGACTCAGAAAATCAAGGGTCACATGTTTTCTCTCATATGTGGAAGGTAGAGCAAAAAATGGAAAGAAAAGGGACCTTGTCCACTAGGAGAGAGACCAGTAGAGTAGTGGAAGGGGATGGGGGAGGGATGAGGAGAGGGAAAGGAGAGGTTTGGAGAAGGAAGCAGACCAAATAATGTAATGTGCATATGTGACTATATCACTAGGAATCTCACTATCACGTACAACTACAATGCGCCAATAATTTTTTTTAATGTGGTTGCTGGGAGGACTCCCTGAGAGTATTTGTGAAAACAAAGGATGAGCAGATAGTAGCTATTCTCAAAGGTTTGCCAAGTGTGAGGCCCCACTGTAGTCCTCCCTGGTATTCATCTCTCACTGCAATCCTGCTCCATCATTGAAGTGCTTATGCAATTCTAGAAACGGGTAGGTGACAGATTATAAGCTAATATTCCATGATGTATCTGAACATTTACGTAAGGGTGCCTTTTGTGAGTCCATTTCTTCTGCAGAAAAACACTGGGCTATTGCAGAAATGAACTGAAAGTAAAATGAAGTAAGTGCAACTACTAAGCATTTAAGGCCAATTGGACCACTAGCTCTGAATCCCTGGGTTTTGTCGCCGCTGTTGTTATTTTTTTTTTTAGTGCCCCACCCTAACCTGTGATCATCGCTGGGTGAGGAGCCCAGGAATCTGCCTTTATACAAATTTATCAGACGATTCTTGAGAACATTAAGACTTTAGGGTGACTCAGCTGCTTTTCTTAACCCTGTGAAACTCGATAATGAAAGGTGCTGTACTGGAGCCAGTCTCGCCCTGGCCACAGCTCTCTCTTGTCAGGCCCCTCGCTGGTTTGTGCAATCCAACCTCTCAGGCCTGACGCTGGTTCACAGACATGCATTTGGGCAGGAGGGTGGTGGAGATGTTGGAAGGAAGTAGTCATTGCTGCTGCTGTTTGAGATGTTAGGCCCCTGGCCTGGCAGCAGCTTGGAGGCTCCAGTGGTCCTTCTGCTTCCTGTCCCTGCAGGGAGAGGTGTACTGGCATCGTTCACTTGGGAGGGCACATGGCATTTGGACATCATTGTTTTACACAAGCATATTTAATTCAGACTTTAAAAAGATGCCTTAAAAAGCAAAAAAAAAAAAAAACCCTACAGAATTCTTATTACTTAGCTGATTTTATTACCAAATAAAATAAGAGCTTCATTTGTCCCCAGCCCCATTCAGCTCCCAAAGGTCACTTCAGGCTGATGCTCTGGAATGCCTCTGAACTAGGGATGGGGCCAAGGTGGGGGCCGGGATGTGTCAGGTCACTGCGGCAGGCAGTAGCTGGTGAAAAACCACAAGTAACAACAGGGCGGTCATGTGTTTGCCATACGTGCGCCCCAGGAAGGGCACTGTCATCCTTGGTGAAGGTCACTTCTTTTCTGAGAATCCACTTGATCTGTGAGTTCCGCATCTCACATTCTCTGATTTTACTTTTTTGAAATGCAACACCCAGACTTTGTGACTTTTAGTTAATGATAGATTTGCACATGTCTGTTGTTTCTAAGTTTCTTGGTTATGTTAGCTCAATTAGTTTTTTTTTTTGAGCATGTGTGTGTGTGTGGTACTAGGAATTGAATTCAAGGGTATTCTACCTCTAAGCTACACCCCCAGACCGATTTTTATTTTTTATTTTGAAACAGGGTCTCACTAAATTGCTGGGGCTGGTCTCGAACCTTCGATCCTCCTGTCTCAGCCTCCCGAGTACTGGAATTACAAACGTGTGCCACCATGCCCAGCTAGCTGAATTAGTTTTTAGACACTAGAAGGGCAAGGGGATAAGAAGAGGATGAATATTTGAGATAACAACAGATGGTTCAGAAAATACTCAACCAGATTTCTAATAACTTTTTAAACATATTTTGTATTGACATTAGTTAATATTGTTAAATTCCTTTATGATAATGATTTGGAGGGGGTTCCCTGAGGAGCTATCCTAGTTTGAACAGACATTTCAAAAATATTTTTACAGTAAAAAAGAACTTTAAGAAAGTAAGTAGCCTGGAATGGTAGTGCATACTTATAAACCCAGTACTTAGAAGGCTGACACAGGAGGATCTCAGGTTCGAGGCCAGCCTCAGCAATCTAGTGAGGCCTTGTTTTAAAATTAAAAAAGAAAAAATAGGGCTGGGGATGTAGCTCAAAGGTAGAATGTCCCTAGGTTCAAACCCCAGTACTCCCGAGCCCCTTCCCCCCTGCAAATATAAAAGTCGGGCATGGTAGCACACATCTGTAATCCCAGTACTTGGGAGGCTGAGATAGGAGAATTTCAGATTTGAGGCGAGTCTCAGCATCTTAGAGAGACTCTGTTTCAAGATAAAAAATAGAAAGGGCTGGGGCTGCAGCTTGGAGGTAGAATGCCCCTGGGTTCAATCCCCAGAAATAGTAATAATAACAATAATAATAATAATAATAATAAAAAATAATATACACTGAAAATCAAAGGAAAAACTATAGATACAATAAAAAGATCAGTTGTTGCCAGGGATCTGGGGGCAGGGAAGGAGGGAGGGGTGAACAGGCAGATCACTGAGGGTGTTTAAGGCAGTGAAACTATTCTGTCTGATATGATAATGGTGGATACGCGCGTCATTACATATTTGTTAAGACCCATAGACTGCACAACACTAAGAGCAAACCCTAATGTAAATTATGCTCTTTAGTTAATGGTGCATCCATATTGGCTCATCAGTCATAACAAATGTACCCAGCAATGTAAGATGTTAATAATAGAGTGTGTGTGTGGGGGGTGAGGGAATGTATGGGAGTTCTCTGTCCATTTTTTTTCTGTAAATATAAAAGTGCTCTAAAATAAAAGTAAAAGCAAGATAAAAATAAGTTTCATTTGACTGAAAAAATTCAAAGAGTTCAAAAGGCTATGATGTGAGGAGTGAGGTTCTCCCCACCCTGCTCCCCAGTCCCCAGGACCCCCCCAGAGCAATGATCCCTGCCAGTGTCTAAAATATCCTTCCAGAGACATTGTCTCCAAGTACAAGTGTACATCCATATAATAACTTGCTTTTTTATTTTTTGGCACTGGGGATTGAATCCAGGGACATTCTCCCTCTAAGCTACACCCCCAGCCCTATTTTATTTTTTATTTTGAAATGGGGTCTCACTAAGTTGCTGAGGACCTTGCTAAGTTGCTGAGGCTGGTCATGAGCCTGCCATCCTCCTGTCTTAGCCTCCCAAGGACTGGAATTACAAGAATGTGCCACCATGCCCGATTTTGACTACATTTTTTCATACAAATTTATCTACACATTTAATTAAAAGAAATAAATTATAAGACTAATACAGAACAGAGAGCAATAGAGGAAGCACAAGTCCCCCCTAAATAGTGGTAGCTGGGGATGGAGCAAACATCAGGGCTGCACATTTTGGTGATACCAAATGAGAATTGGCAGCAACATTCATTCGGTGACATCATCTCCCAAGTGTCTTTGGCACCTCTCCTTTGTAACTGCCCTTCAGAGTCGGCAGGACAATTTGTTTTCTCACTTTTTTTTGTACCAGGGATGGAACCCAGGGGGTTCTACCTCTGAGCTACATCCTTAGCTCTTTCTATTTTTTATTTTGAAACAGAGTCTTGCTAGGTTGCCAAAGGCCTTGCTAAATTGCTGAGGCTGGCCTCAAAACTGCTATCCTCCTGTCTCAGCCTCCCAAGTACTAGAATTACAGGCATGCACCACCATGCTGGTTTCTTGCATATTTTAACAGCGAAACCCTCTGAGTCAACCAGACACCCACCCAGATCATGAACAAATAGTGTGTGGTGAGATGCTGGCCTGCAGGGAGATCATTTGCAGAGACATTATCTATGCCTGGGGTGCTTTAAAAGTTATTTTAAGCTGTCTACTTATTTATTCATTCTTTTATTTTTCTAAACCAAGTGTGCAAATATGTCATGTGATAGACACAATTTTGGTAGAAACATATAACGTGAAGTTTATCATCTTAACCATTTTTAAGGGTATAGCTTAATAGTGTTAAGTATTTTCATATTATTGTGTGACAAATCTGTAGAACTTTTTCATCTTATAAAACTGAAACTCTAAAACTGTTGAATAACAACTCCCATTTCTCCTTCTCCCCAGCCCCTGACAACCATCATTCAATTTCTGTTTCTATGAGTTTGACTACTTTGGATGACTCAACCGTATATGTATATATATATATATTCTTTTTTTTTTCTTGGTACTAGGGATTGAACCCAGAGGCATTCTACCTCCAAGCTATCCCCCCAGCCATTTTTATTTATTATGACATGGAGTTTTGCTAAGTTGCTGAAGTTGGCCTTGAATCCATGACCCTCCTTTCTCAGCCTCCCAAGTACTGGGATTACAGGTGCGCACCACCACCCCTGGCATGTACATATATATTCTTACCCTAATGTCAGTGGAGCAGGTATTGTTCCAATTTTATAGGTGAGTAATCTTATGCAAAGTACAATTAGAGCCATCATTCTCATGTTCTCTCTCTCTCTCTCTCTCTACCTGCTCACCATCCTCTTGTGTTCAGGCTGCCCTGTACTTCCATTCCTTAAACCCCTTCCCATAGGGTCCAGATATCTTGCCCAGGAATGCTCCCTGCTCTCACAGTAAAATAATTCTCCCCAAACCAGTTTCTTGACATCTTTCCTTCAAGTCCTTTCAAGCTGACTTATCTTTGGAATGCACTTAAGCCCATGTCCTTTCTTTTCTTGTAAAACTGTCCTCATCTTTCAATACCCAGCTCAAGTGTCCCTGACTCTCCCAGTGAGATGCTCACTCTTTTGTTCTGTCTTAGTAATGTATAAATGCCTAACATGGGCCACATGGTTATCTAATTCACTTACGCTGACAAGTTAGACCACTGAGCAAGAGTCCATGAGCAAGAGCATTTCAGTTTGCATTCCCAGTGTCCCGTACTATTTGTTGAATTGTGACTTGCTTCTGTCTGAATTTATCCAGCTTTCTGACTCTAAGCTTCCATAAGATGTTTTATTTTTTTCTTTCTTCCTGCCGTCTCAAATTCCCACTTCTATGCAGTAAGTCAGTGTGACCCTGTTTCAAAATAAAAAATAACATAGGGCTGGGGATGTAGCTGAGAGATAGAATACCTCTGGGTTCAATCCCTAGCACTGAAAAAAAAAATCCCACTTCTAATTTCCAGTTCACTTCTTCTACAACATATTTTTTAACCTCCTCTTCCTCTTGCCTGCCCCATAATTCCAATTTAAGCACTGCTAAATTCTGTGTTTCCGTAGGATGACTTTTGTTTTTTGTGGTCCTGTAGAGGAGGCAGGGTGTGCATTGCAAAACAGTATTAAATTCTGGAGGCAGGTGTGTTTTTGAAATCCTTGTCACAAATCCAGGTTTCGTGGTGGGGGAGGGTCTCTCCTTCTGGAGGTCTCTGGCACTGAAGAATCACCTGTGTGGGAATTAGGCCCGTGGTTTTATTTACTGCACGTGGAGGCAGAATAAGGAGACTAGAAGTGTTCCCAGATGGGAAAAACGTTCTCGCATCAAGAAGCCTACCTGTTTTTCCTGTGCCCTGCCCACCCTCACCACACATGCCGCGGGGGATTTTAAGTGAGGGAGGCCAGGGCCTTGACCAGCACAGCTGCACACTGTTTGTGCGGTTGCCCTGGGCACTGGGATGACAACTGAGCCTCTGTCTTTCGCAATCAGCTCACCTGCTGAGTAATGGGCTGGCTGAGCGCCTGCCTCGGCGGCCTGCCTCGGCTGCCTGGAGCTACAGTCAGCATTTCATCTTTGAAAATGAGCTTCGCTTCTGGTCGGGAGACTGGAGGAGTTTCTACTCTTCTAATCATCCTGTCGGGTAAAGAAAAGCAGCATCCCATTGTATTGTTGGAGGGTTGCAGGCACATGTAAACAATAAATATTAGTCCCTACTAACACAGCTGCATTAGCCGGGTGCAGTGGCACACACCTGGAATCCCAGTGCTTGGGAGGCTGAGACAGGAGGATTGCAGGTTCGAGGCCAGCCTCAGGAACTCCGTGAGCCCCTCAGCAATTTAGTGAGACTCCGTTTTAAAATAAAAAAATAAAAAGGGCTGGGGGTGTAGCTTGGTGTGAGAATGTCCCTGGGTTCAATCCCTAGCACCCCCCCAAAAAAAAATCAATTTCATTCATTTTAATGTAAAGCAATCCACCACACTCCAACTCGAGGGCCTAGGAAGATCTACGGGTTTAGCTTGAGCTTTGGGTAGACCCTGGCATGCAGCCCTCGGTGCCTGGGCTGCACCTCTCCAGTCAGAGGCTGGGAGAGCTTTTTACCCTCCTTCTTAGGCTGGAGCAAGTGGGAATAAAGAGCCAGAACACCCAGGCATCTGTTCTCCCTGTTACTTCCTAATTCTTCTCCTAATCTCCGGCTCCCGCCACATCCCGAGGAAGAACAAGCAGCAGATGGGGAAATGGGGTTTTCAACAGCACCCAGCGCCCAGCAGCTGCGAGGCAGCCCACTGGCACGAGAGCCTGGCTGGGCCCTCCGGAGCAGAGACGACGGAGAGCTTTGGCTTTGTTCTGCTTTCCTTATGTGGTGGCAAGGGGGCAGGTCCTGGGATGAAAGGCCCTTCCCCCCTTCCAGGCCCCCGCTGAGGTTGTGGTCTCTCTAAAGAGCCGGGGAAGGGGTCGTCCTGTCCCTGCTCCCAGCCTCCTGCTTCTCCGCTGGCACCTGCTCACCCTGCAGGGCAGAGCTCCTCGCTCCTGGGTGATTTGGGGATGTGGGTTTTGTGTGGAGCCCGCTCTCCCGGTGAGGTCACTATTCCTTGAGTTATTACTTTGCTTTCCTTGGCCCAAGCAAATAGGAATGCCTTGGAAGAGTGTGTTGGTGAAACATCCAATAACTGCCTAGCTATACCCAAGCAGGCCAGCTGACCACCAGACCCTGTCCCTCGGCAGTGATTCAGGTCTGTGGGTACCAGGCTTCTGTGGGTATGGAGGGGTCGGACCCTGGCGAGGAAGGCCAGGCTGGCTTCCCTCCTCCAGCGGGCAGGGCCTGAGGTCTCCCGGGCCACTGTGCTTTGTAGGTTTTATCGGAGGCTAATTTCGCTGGTAGGGAATGCAGGCAGGAGGCCAAGGCCAGCACTGGCAGCGAGCAGGCCGCGCCTGGAGACAGTTTTTTGCATTCAGAGGAGGCATCCTCACCCTCCACTTCCTGCCTGTGGACTGAGGGCCAGTGGGCAGTACTCACCTAGCAGGGCACACAGTCACCTCAGGCTGCAGGCCCTGGCCCCACATGCCACCGGGGAGCAGGTAGCCTGGGGCTCAGCCAGCCTGCCCCTGCCCGGCAGCCACCGAGGAGACTGGGCTCTGAGAGCGAGTCTATTTTCAGTCCCTGACTCGCTCTTCAGCCCTGAGTCACCGCTCCCCACGCCCAGCCCCGCTTTTCTGAATGGAGTGGGTAATCATAACACCATATGTTAGAGGAGCGATTCACAACTCACAAAGCCCTGGTAGGCAGCAGCTCTCTTCTGAGCTTTCATCAGCCGGTGAGGTTGACGGCGCAGGTAATTCACCTTCACGGATGAGGCCAAATAGCGGCTCAGAGAAACTCAAGCAGCTTGACCAGCAAAACTCTCTCTTCAATAAATGTGGGGCCAGGTCTCAGCACCAGGCTTCCCACCCCCACACTACCAGGGATCCATGGTTACCGGGCTGGGGGGAGCGGACACCCTGCAGGACCACCTGTCACAGCCATTCCCTAGCTTCCTCACAGGGGACATTTGTTTCTGGGGAGTGTTGTACTTTGAGTCCAAGGAATTTCACTTCTGGTGGGGGAGAAGTCAGGCTCCAGACACGTGGAGGAAGCACCTGTAGTTTTTTACTGCTGGGGCTCCCGGCCCTTCCCTGTCAGTATTTCACCTCCTCCTTTTACCCCATCTTCCTGTACCTAAGAAGGGCTCGTGCCCATTCTTCATTCACTTGCTCTAAAGTACAAATGCTTGCGGTAGTGTAGAGGGCTTCCCCATCTGTGCCGTGGCCCGCCTTATGTTTATGTGCTCTAAACTTCAGCTCACAAGACAGGCACATTCAAACACACCTTCAAGAGGACAGTGCAAGCCGGGCAAGGTGGCACACGCCTATAATCCTAGTACTTGGAGGCTGAGACAGGAGGATCGCAGGGTTGAGGACAGTCTCAGCAAGTAGCGAGATTCTCAGCAACCTAGCGAGACCCTGTTTCAAAACAAAGAATAAGCCGGGCGTGGTGGCGCATGCTTGTAATCCCAGTACTTGGGAGGCTGAGACAGGAGGATCTGGGTTTGCGGCCAGCCTCAGCTACTTAGTGAGGCCCTCCGCAACTTAGTGAGACCCTGTTTCAAAATAAAGAATAAAAAATAGGGCTGGGGGTGTAGCTCGGAGGTAGAATGGACTGGCTTCAATTCCCAGTACCACAAAAAAAAAAAAACAACAACAACCATAAAATAGGGCTGGGGGTGTAGCTTGGAGATAGAAAGCCCCTGGGTTCAATCCCCAGTACCCCCCCCACACACACACAAGAACAGTGCAAAATTTTTTGGTACTGGAGATTGAACCATGGGCATTCTCTGCTGTTTAAATTTTTTTTTAATTTTTAATTTTGAAACAGGGTCTTGCTAAGTTGCTGAGGTTCTCGGTAAGTTGCTAGGCTGGCCTCAAATCTGTGATCCTCCTGTCTCAGTCTCCTAAATACTGAGATTACATGTGCAATTGCACTCAATGAAAGTAAATATTTATCAACTGGTGGAGCACGGGCAAATGACCAATGAAAACAAACGGCAGCCATAATGCTGATGGTCCTGGGCACCCCACCATTGTTCAGGGCGTTACCCACAACTGCTGGTCCATGGGGAGACTGGGAAGAGTCCCAAGGGAGGGACTGGGCAGCAAGGCCAACAGAGGGTGCAGGGCTGCTTTGGGAGCTCTGGGCAAGGCCATGACCAGCCAGCATGTCTACACTCAGTGTTTTCATACCTGTGCTTGTCAGAAGCCTGTCAGCACTGATTACCTTGTTTAATATTTTCTTGGACATTGGGAGGAAAATAGGAGGTTTTCTTTCAACTGCTGGGGAAACTGAGTCTCCAGGAGGTTCCACAGCAACTCAAGCCCTCAGAGCCAGTGTCTCTGACAATTGGGAGTTCAGAGCATGGGCACCCAACATGGGCGGCCCCGAGTGGGAAGGAGGAGGTGGCATTCCTGGACGGCCAGAGGACATGGCGAGGGCTCGGGTTCCCCCAGAGGTCAAGGCACAGGGTGTGGTGAAAGTGGGAAATCGATAGAAAGGTGCCAATGCATGACTGGGAAGGTGACAGGTGGCAGCCAGTGGGGGACACTGAGAAACTGAGAGTAAGCGTGCTCTTGCCCACAGCTTTGCTATGGCCAGAACTAGTCCTGAATGACACGAAGAGACTAGTTCCACAGTTCCCATTGCCTCTTGCCCTTTATCTGACTGTTGTCACCTGGAGAATGTGGTCGCCCTTGAAGCACTACCTGTGGCATTTGTGATTTTATTTTATTTTGTGGTACTGGGGATGGAACCCAGGGGCATTCTACCTCCGAGCTATACCCCAGTCCTATTTTATTCTTTATTTTGAAACAGGGTCTCACTACGTAGCTGAGGCTGGCTGCGAACCTATGATCCTCCTGTCTCAGCCTCCCAAATACTGGGATTACAAGCGTGCGCCACCACGCCGGCTTGCATTTGTGATTTTATAAATACTTGTGTCTTATTCATCAGGGGCTGCTGAAGAACTCTGGCTGTCCCCCTCAGTGCTCTGACAGTCACTCAGTTGTCTGGCTGGGTAGAGTCTCCAGCTCAGAGGAGTGAGCAAAGTAGGTTGACGTGGAAGCGAGGCCTCTTCCTGAAGAAGGCCTGGGGTTCAGGGGGTTGAAGAGGAATCTCAGCTTGCCTCTGTGGATGGAGTCTCAAAGGCTGGTCAGCATTTGCTCAGAACTCAGGTACCCCTGCCTATTTGGAGCTGGGCAGATCCAGATCCTCTGTCCTTCAGGAAGAGCACAGCCCCTTTGGGTTATCAAGAGAAGCCCTGGCTGCGTGGTGGCGCACGCTTGTAATCCCAGTACTTTGGGAGGCAGAGACCAGAGGATCGGGGTTCGCGGCCAGCCTCAGCTCTCTCTGTCTTTCTCTCTCCCTCTCTCTCTCTCTACTTAGTGAGGCCCTCCGCAACTTCGTGAGATCTGGTTTCAAAATAAAGTATAAAAATAGGGCTGGGGGTGTAGCGCGGAGGTAGAACGCCCCTGGGTTCAATCCCCGGTACTGCAAAAAAAAAAAAAAAAAAAAAAGAAGCCCTGGCTGCCTGGGGAAGGAGGATTAGCCTCATGGCAACTGTTCTTCTAGGGGCTGCCCAGAGTGGGGACTCAGTGCTGGGTCTCCAGGAGGGGTGTGGGGAGGACCTATGACGTGAGGCGGTGCACGCCTCGCAGCTTGGCTCCTCCACAGACCCCAACAAGGGAACAGGAACAAGGTGGGCACAAGCTCATGACAGCGCCAAGTGCCAGGTTCCCTCTGCTGCCATCGCCCAACCCTCCTGCTTCCCCCCACAGAGGGTATTAAGAGGTGTGAATCTTGTCTCTGTCCAATGTGACAAAAAAAAAGAAAGAAAGAAAGGGAGAGAGAAAGGGGAAGGAAGGAAGGAAGGAAGGAAGGGAGAAAGAAGGAAGGAAAGAAGGAAGGAAGAAGGAAGGAAGGAAGGAAGGAAGGAAGAAAGGAAGGAAGGAAGAAGGAAGGAAGGATGGAAGGAAGGAAGGAAATGTTCAGGCACGTGGCTTGGCTTGCAGAACAAAATTTCTCCCTGTGCAGGCAAGTGATGCATTCACCACGAACCTCTCAGAGGAGGCTGACATTCTGATAAGAAATTAAAAATGAAATGCAAATTCTAATCCTAGGAGAGTCATTTTTGCCTATGTTTTCCCTTGCTTGTCCCTCAGTCTCTGCCAATTTAGTGTCAGAGACAACATGTCACATGATTTCCCTTAAAATCGGGCTCTGGCTGGTGCTGCTGCTTCTACCCACTGCCCATCTGCCAGCTCTGCGAGCAGTGTCGGTGCTGGGCAGGGTGGGGGAATCACCAGAGAGCACTTAAGGAAGAACTGAAATATCTGACTGGCCTTGGTCCTAACAGAGGCAATTTTATTACCCTAAATGTCCTGGAAACCCTGTTGCCTCTGGCATGAGAGACTCCACGCTCGGTCATTCTTGGGCAGCCGTCTGCAGCAAGCCTGGCGTCCTTCTGCAAGTGGCTGTGACATGAGTCAGGGGAGCGGTCTCCAGCAAGGCTGGACATGAGGTGGGCACAGAGGAGGGAGCTACAGCTTCCCTCAAATCGGCGGCAGGACAGTGAGCCCCGGGAGCATAGGTCGTCCAGCCTGAGCCCTGTCGGCAGAGCCTAGGGTTAACTGCTGGGCAAGGCCTATAAAATCAAAACCAGACATTGCCTTAGGATGGAAAGAACGTGCTGAATTCTTTCTTACCATCCCTCTCATTTCCAGGAGCAGCGAGGTCCAGATACGTAATTCTTTCCCTTGTGAAAATCTTCCTCTTGTTCAATAAGGGAGCCTCAGACACACTCTTCTGGTGGTTTATTAATGTCACAAACAAAGCATACTTTATTTTTATTTGACTTGGCCAACTAAAATGTTCTATACAAGGCAAACACTTCACCATGGAATATTTAAGTGAAAAATAAATAAGTTTATCCCATCCTACATAGATCTCCAACTGCCACATACAAATAAAAGAAATCAGTTATAAATTAAATAAGTTAAAATAAATAGTCACAGGAGACTTTGTGAGGTCCAGTATAGATCATCTGTTTGCTCCTAACTTTGTTCTGGACCCCGACCTTGAAACTATAGAAGATACTGGACAGTCCACCGGGACGAGCCCCTTATCGAAAAAGCACTTCATGCTTAAGTTTCCAAAGCATGTTTGGATACGAGAATCAGGTGCTTAGTGTCTAACACAGTGGTTGAACAGCAGAGACCAGCAAGGCGAAAGCCCAGAAGGCCAGGCCTCTTACCCACCCCCACGTCTTCTTGCGGTTCCCCTGGAGATACAGAAACAGGAAACTCAGAGAGCAAAAAGCAAGGCTGGCTACAGCAGTCAGAAATAGCCATTGAATCTGAGACCTAGAATGGTTAAATTCTACTTTGTACCAAGATGTGGCAATTTACAACATGGTGTTAGGCTAAATTTTACCACAGAATGTCTGATTTCATTAAGTAGGCTGGATTAATTTAAACCTCTTACTTAGAAAACAAGCCTGGGGGCTGAGTTCAGGCCACGATGATAAGTATACAAGGTCTATGTCACCAATTCCTCCACAGGCAGCCGTTACTGCAGTCTTCTAGCTCAGATTCTGTCTCCACACAGCACTCCAGGCAGCCTCTACCAATCCATTAGCTTTAGTGTTTGAGATGAAAATTCTTTACTAACCCCTAGTCCTTCTCTATGTTTTGGACTATTCATGTGGAGGAGAAGATATAACACAGGCATTAGATCCTGACACCCATATAAGTTAGGTGTCTTCAGACTAATCATTTAACCTCTTTGAATTGGTGTCTGCATAGGAAATGGCCAAAGCCAACTAACTCAGAGCTGTTAGAAAGATGAGGATAATTTACATAAAGTGCCCAGTATCATGCCTGGCACGTAGTAGCTATTTGATAAATGATAACTATTATTACCATTATTATTATATGATCATTTTAGGGCTACTGATGTTGAAAATGGAATTGATGATGTTTCCATTGACAGAAGGAAAGCATAATATTATATATTAGGTAGAACCATATGAAATAGAATTCAATTGTTTTTGATCTACCAAAATGGCAACTTCTGCTGGTTCAATCTAATGTACAATGATGTATTTCTTTCAAATTGCTTACTCGTTCCAACTTTATCAGAGTCTTCACTTCAAAGGTTGCCCTCAGAGAGATACTCCCACCATTTAAAAACTTCCTCAAGTCAGTTGCTAGAGTAAGCACAGCAGGAGTTTGCTGGAGAGATGCTGAGGACCTGGCAACCAGTCCTTCCACCTGGTGTTTATAAATCAAATAACCTCTGGAGACCTCGATTTCCCCATCTGTAGATTGGGAATAATTGCACTTACTTCAACAGGGCCTTTGTAATGATAAGAAGAGATAATGGTTGAGAAAGCACTTTCAAAAGTTAAAATCGTTGTGCCAAAGCCAGGTATTATTAATTCCAGTAGATTATGCTACTTTAGAAAACATTAACATTTAATTTTTAATGTTTTTCTATAGGAAAACTGCATGTACAAGAATAGAGAATCCATGCAATCATGCCAAATGGTCATGAGAACTGATCTTGATGACACTGTCAGGTAGATATTAGAATTATTAGGTAAATACATAGTGCTTTGTCCTTAAATACTGTACCTCGTCGAAGTGAAATAAACATGAAATGGTAAGAGTAAGAACCATGGGGTTTACAAATGCCTCTAAAGTCAAGCTTTTGCATTCACACCAGAAATTACACATTTTGGAAAAACTTACAAGGAAGACTGAGGAATCGCCTTCTTCTTTCCTTGGAGGTCTTTAAAGTGGGCTGATTTTGGTATAGTTTTGCCTAAAGACAGGGATATCAACTTCATGACCTCCCAAAGCAACTTTCAGACCATGGCTTTAGCAAGTCTAAGAAGGAGCAGTTTTATTTTGCCTTCGAAGGATGTTCCTTTCCTGTGCCCTAAGCCAGGGTGATCGGCTAGTGAGGAGGATGAAGTCTGGACCAGCTAGGAGCAGAGATGAAAGGGTCTCGGTCCCAATCCTCGATCCCTTGTCCTGTGAACCTCGGCCAGCACAAGGCCCTGGGAAGGGTCACCTCTAGTCAGCCTCGAAGGCGCTGTTGGTGGCTCCCACGTACTCGGACTTCTTCTTGTGCCTGGTCCACATTTTCCGGAGGATGCTGGGGACACCACAGGAAGTGCTGCCTGTCAGCGGCAGGGAGGCCTCTGCTCCCTGGGGGAGGGTTGGATACTCTTCCGTCATCTTCTTGAGATGCCTGGATCTGAAGAAGGGCAAAGGGTGGGTAGGGATGGTCATCACCTCACTGAGCCAGACTTAATTTTTGCCCTTGAGAAGAATGGCCAGAGATTCTCTTTCCTCCCCTCCATCCATGACCAGGCTCTGCAGAGCTCGGGGCCACTGTGGGGACCCACACAGGAGCATCCCCTAGGAGCCTTACCTTAGGGTAAGGGGAGGAGGCGCCCTGGGCACACTGGTTCATGGGATCTCAAGTCCGGCTCCTGTCCTCCTCCTCTGGGTCTGGCCTTGCCCCTACCTCTCCTTTCTCACCCTGCCCACCTCCATGGGAGTGCTCCTGCCAGAAAGGGCAGATGCCCCAGACACCAGCCATCGAAAGAGCAGGAGCCCTGGGGTTGAATCCTGCTCTCTGCTTACTGGGTGACTCAGGCACATGACTTAGCCTCTTATGCAAGATGGAGATAATTTCATCTAATTCCTGGGGCTTTTGTGAAGAGGAAAATTAGATTATTATAGAGCATTCATACCTATAATCCCAGTACTCGGAAGGCTGAGAAAGGAGGATTGCAGGTTTGAGATCAGCCTCAGTGACTTAGCAAGACTCAACAACCTAGCAAGACCCTGTTTCAGAACAAAAAATAAAAAGGGCTAGGGGTGTGGCTTGGAGGTAGACTGCCCCTGGGTTTAATTCTCAGTACCCCACACACAAATAATAAAGCATCCGGCACATTGTGGACCCTCAATAAATGTTCACTTTTCTTCCCAGCTGCTCCCTTTAAGGGGGAAAAATTACTGTACTTTTCAACACCCAGGGTCCAGGAATGAACTGAAATGAGAGTAACTGAGCTTAGAGAGAAGAAGTCACTGAGAACCCTTTGCAGGGCAACTCTGTGGACCTGAAAGGTGGCCTCTGTCCAGGCACAGCAAGGCTGTTGCTGGTCTATGTCATCTACTGCCAGTTAGAACAATTTGCTCTAGAATGCTGGAATATAATACCAGCCAGATGACTGGTCCTTCCTCCCTCCCTCCCTCCCTCTCTCCCTTCCTTCCTTTTCCAAATACATTGTATGACACATGACTTTTTCTCCCCCTTTGTTTTTTAAAGAGCTGAGGATGTGGAGAGCAGAATAACTAGAATAACTTCATCCTCCTGGAGCCACCTGCCTGCTGCCTGCAGTATGGAGAGCAGCACTGGGCGCTTGCTAGTCTACGTCCAACTTCAGACTCGCTGTCTCAGCACACTGAGGGTGGTGAGGGGTGAAGATCCGCTCTGGTTTCCCTGGCTGCTGGCTCTGGATTGGCCTCAGCAGGTGCACTGGGATTGTAGTTTGGTTCGAAACCTCTGCTTTTTATACATTTCTTTACTTGTGGGCAGGAGCCCCTGAATGAATTCATGAGACATTTCTGATACCATGGAGTAAACAGGAGGTTCTGAATATGGCACACAATTACATTCATCTAATTAACAAAAAACCCCTCCCAAATGACACTTCCCCAAGCCTCAAGGGTAGCATAAATGAGGTGGAAACCATGACAAACACTTCAGTTAATCCTAGGGAAACAGCTGATGTGCTACCTGGATGTGGCCCTCATTACAAGGTAATTTCCAGCTGGCCTGGGTTTCATTTTAGCATCCCAAGTTCGAAAACCGGGCCACCTGTTGCTCTTCCATGGCAGGACAGGAGGGGTGGGGACACTGCTGGCATCGGGGCTGGAAGGCAAGGACTTACCCTCTCCCTAGAGCAGCTCTCTTCTCCGAGCCTGCGGCTGCTGCCTCCACCACAGCCGGAGCTTTCACTGAGATCCGGGCCACCGGAGGAATCTGCGTCAGGAGGAAGAGGGAGGGAATCAGTGTGTGCCCTTCTCTGGAAGCCTGTGAGAGCAGCCCCCCTCCGCCAGGGTCTGATTCAGCAGGGCCCACGGGGGCCTGGGCATCTGCATTGTCAACAAGGTCACAGAGCTGCTGGTCCTGGGACCCCACTTTGAGAACCACTGGCCTAGAGACACTTGAGGGAAGACCACTTGAGAAGTGGTCATGAGAAGTGTCACCCTCCAACCTCCATCACCTGTGTCAGTGGCCAAGTCCTGCAGATTGCTGCCGGGAACAGGATGCCACCACCAGTGCCGGCCTCTCCGATTGTGTGGTAGGTAGCCTTTGAGAGACAGGTCTCCCTGGACCTCCTAGCTTGTGACCAGACCTTCTCCATTCCTCACACCTCGCCTGGACTCTAGAACACCAGGACATCCCACAGCAGGGCAGACTGAGGCCAGCTCCACACCTGCTCTTCAAGGTCTGCCTTACCCACGCAGCTGGGCCTTCTGTTATCCCCCAGGTGTCCCTGCAGGTCCACTCCCAGCCCAGTAGGGATGAGCCTGCATTCCCCAGTGCCACGCATAGCTCCGCACCTCTTCCTCCACCTCTGCATCGAGGCCTCATCTCTGCCTGCCCTGCCAGGCCACTTTCTCCAGGAAGCTTTCCCTAAGCCTGGTGGCCCAAGTTGATCTTTCTCTGTCTCCACGTCCCCAGAGTACTGAGGGTCTATGTGACACAATATGGCATTCTGTCTTTTTATGATTCCCTACTTGGTTCATACGTTTGTCCAATCTCTTAGTCCCTAGAAAGACTGCGTGGTGAGTGGTAGAGCCTGGGGCGTGAGCCCTTCCACAGGAGGTGGTAAGTACTCAAGGAGCTTGTACTGAATTGAAAATTAACTGGTGGCCTAACCAGGGCAAAGTCCAGAGGTTGCTCATCAGTGGACACAGGTTATGTTTTGTTCTTCCAGCCCAAGCCTGGTCAAAGGCTCCAAGTCACCACATTCCTGAAATCACTCAGAAATTCCAGGTCAAGGGCGTTGTTGTTCACTGCCTCCTCCTCTCCTGAGGCGGCCAAAGGCTGTGGGCAGGGTTACTGTGCCACCTTGTGGTCTCTCAAGCACTCCCTCCACGGTGCCAATGGCCACGTGAACACACCCAGTGCTCTGTAGGTCTGGAGCAAAGGCCCCTGTCCCCACTCCTTTCCCATTTTTTTTTTTTTTTTTGCAGTACTGGGGATTCAACCCAGGAGCATTCTACCTCCTAGCTACACCCCCAGCCCTATTTTTTGTTCTTTATTTTGAAACTGGGTCTCACTAAGTTGCAGAGGGCCTAAGTAGCTGAGGCTGGCCGCGAACCCGGATCCTCTGGTCTCAGCCTCCTAAGTACTGGGATTACCAGCGTGCGCCACCACGCCCGGCTTCCTTTCCCATTTCTTTAGTCCCACCCCTTCAGCACATATCAGTGTTGAATCAGATTTAGTTGTGTGGGCTCGGATTGCTCTCCTGTCCCAGGCTAATGAGCCTCTGATGAGCTAAGGAAAAGCAGCCTTTCCCCCCCTTCGTTATTATCACCTCCCCTTAGTAACCACATCCCCACCCCACCCTATACCCGCCCAGCCCCTCCTGGCCTCCTGCAGCAGCCTCTGCCCAGGACTGCCCCGGCCCAGCCTAGGGGCAGGGCAGGTAATCTAAGGCTGTGAGCCACTCTCTTCCCTTTAACCTTGGTCTTTCTCTGGCTCAGCCAAGGGCGGCTGTTGGAGCTGTCGCAGATTGATGACCTTCCCTTTGTCAACCGCCCAGCCATCCCATTCCCCTGAGTATAAGGTTGGGGAGCCGCCTCCCTGGCTACAACTCATCCCTCCTCACCCTTTGCATGCTTTTCCTCGTGTACTGATGACTTAAATGAGACCCCCAGATTAGGTATCCTGCCTGGACCGGGTGAAGTCCCTGCATTTTTTTTTTTTTTTGCGGTACCGGGGATTGAACCCACGTGCGTTCTGCCTCCGCGCTACACCCCCGGCCCTATTTTTTATACTTTATTTTGAAACCGGGTCTCACGAAGTTGCAGAGGGCCTCACTAGGTAGAGAGAGAGAGAGAGAGAGAGAGAAAGAGACAGAGAGAGACGGGGGGGGGAAGAGATAGAGAGAGAGAGAGAGCTGAGGCTGGCCGCGAACCCGGATCCTCCTGTCTCTGCCTCCCCAAGTACTGGGATTACAAGCGTGCGCCACCACGCCCGGCAAGCCACTGCATTTCTGTCCAGTTTGTTCTGTAAAGACAAGGGGCTGGCTGGGCAACCATTGGGGTCTGCTCTCGTGCGCACATCACACCATCTTGACAGTGGACACCGAAAGGGCCAAGAATGCCTGAGCTGACCTCCCCTCCAACCACCGCTGACCCCGCTAAGCAAGAGGGAGCCTGAAACTCAAGCCTGGAAGACGACATAGGAGAAAAGAGAGAGACCTGGAGAGGTGCCACCCAATGTCCTTTTGAGGAAGGACAAGCTGCCCCATTGCCGGAGGGTGGGCAGAGGGCAGACAGCAGAAGGCTCTCGGCTCCTCCATGTGTGCTCTGGCTGCAGAGGCCACCCCACCCAAGGGCAGCCACATGCTGTGCAGGAAGGAGGAGTGAAGTAAAAGCTTGGCCATTTTGGTGCAGCTCAGACCCACCTGGGTGGGCAATGCTTGCCCAGAGCTGCCCACCAGAAGGTGCTGGGTCTGCATCACGGCCCAGCTGCTTCTTCCGCCCAAGCCTGCCACTCTGTTCCTGTCACTGGTGTCGACCCCCAGTATACGTCTTGTACCTCAAACCCCAAATCCCAGAGTCTGCTTCCAGAGAAAGTGACCCATAGCAAATGTCCCCCTAGGCATCCCTGTCCTGAGATGACTCAAACTCATATGCTGAAGCCCCAACCCCCGGCCTTTGGGAGGTGATTAGGCTTAGTCAGGAGGGTGGAGTCCTTGTGATGGAATTAGTGCCCTTGTAAGAAGAAAAATAGATTCCAGAGATCTGTCTCTCCATGCATGCATCGAGGAAAGGCCGTGTGAACACACAACAAGCAGACAGCGGATATGCTGACACCTTGCTTTTGGACTTCCTGGTCTCCAGAACTGTGGGAAATGCTCAGTCCTCCGGGCTATGGGATTGTGCCCCAGCAGCCTGAGCCAAGGCACTAGCGTTTTGTGTTTTCATGGTGCTTGAGAACCTGTCATCTCTTCACCCTGGGGATTAGTCAGGCATGTCCACCTGGCAGGGCCTATGCTAGAAACTTGTTCTTTTCCCCATGAATGAGATGCCCGCTGGGTCAAAGCTTCTGTTTGCCTAAGAGCTGAATTTCTAGCAAAAAAAGAGAGAAGCAGCCAGTGATGTGCCAACAAGCACAAAACTGAGAGCTTTTAGGAGCAAAGAGCCTCAGTTATGCCTCTGTCGTAATCCTCAGGCCTGGGGCAAAGGACACACGGTCTCTATGGCACAGGAGAAACAGACATGGTGAGAAGTTTAAAGCACAACAGATACAACTAACAGGACTTACTTTACTTACCAGCGATTTTCCATATGCTCGATTCCCACACAGATTGGATGCTTTGGGTTCAGAAATCCCCACTGCAAAGTTGAACAGAGGAGATATCACTCAGTGGTACTCCGAGTTCTGCCTCCCTCTGGTTCTGCATCAATTATCTTATGAGCCAATGAATCACAGAAGGGACTTTCTTAAGGCCTTTGTACCAAGGAGCAAAACCAGGCAGTAAGACTAGGCAACAATGCCTGCCAAGTAGGATTACCTGCACCCCTGCCACTCTTCAGGGGGGCTGGATGTAAGGTCTACATACCATCAGTGTGCCAATGTGTACCAGTAGGTACATCAATTGTGACAAACGTGCCACTTTGGTGGGGACGTTGATAGTGGGGAGGCTGTGTGTGTGTGGGAGTGGGGGAACATATGGGAATCTGTGTACCTTTAGCTCAATTTTGCTGTGAACCTAAAACTGCTCTAAAAAATAAAGCCAATTTTTTAAAAATCACACATGTGAAAGCATTTAGCACTATGTCTGCATGCAGTAGGTGCTCGGAGAATGTGACCTCAGTTCTTCTTTCTTTCCTAAAGCCTCAGGTCACAAGAGTTAAAGAGGTTGTCGGGTCTTTATAGCTGGAATCACTAATGTATCATGGAGCTCCCCAACCCCCCTCTGTGAATGAGCCCAGACGTCACATCTGCAGTGGAAAGCACGGTCCATAAAGTGGAAGGGTTGGAGGTTGTCGGATTAGAATCCTAGGACACTGGCTACAGAGATGCCTGTGTAGAGAGCCTTCTTTCTCATGCCTCCATTCCTGATGCCCAACCTACTTGTGAGTATTTCTACTCCAAAGGCTGCAGCTTCTAAGGATCCAGGTTGTTGAGTTGAAGTAGCCAGCAAAAGATAGAGGAAAGCTGGCTTCCAACACAGGACTCTCTTGGGGCAGATGTTCCAGGACAAGTCCTACTTTGTCACACTATAGCATGTAGAAATTAAACACCCCTCTCCCTGAGGAAAATACACCTCAATGCTAATAAGGATGAAAAGTCACAAAATGACTGTTAAAGAAAATTTTGTAGGAGGCCATGGATTTGGACCAAACACTGGCACTGGGCCCCAAAAAACCAAACCAATCTGGAGTTTCATCATAGTAACTGAGCTTCAGCTGATAGCACAAGGCCCTGTAACCAGTTAACCACTTGGTTGTAAACAATTAACTAGTTAAGCTGTAACCAGTTAACTGGTTGACTGACTAGACTGTAGCAAATTATGCTGTTTTCTATGCTTTGCTTCTGCTTTCCTATAAATGTTGTCTGATCATGTTGTTGGTTGGAATTCCCAGAACTCTCAATTCATGAATTGTTTTTGTTTTATTTCGCCAAAAAACTCTGCTAAATACTGTGTGTGTGTGTGTGTGTGTGTGTGTGTGTGTGTGTTGCTGGGGATCAAACCCAGGACCTTACACATGCTAGGAAAGCTATCACTGAGCCCCACCTCTGCTATATTTAACTGGTCTAAGGGGATTTCCTTTTAATATGCCCATCAAACTATAATGAATGGTGTCTGGCATAAGTAATAACAGCTCATTTTTTTTTTTGTTTCTGTGTGCCAGGCACTGTGCTGAGCATAAATCACAAGAATACAGCATGCCAGTCATATCCATTGGTTCTGCATCTGTGGGTTCAACCAACTGTGGATTGAAAAATATTGTTTTAAAACTGCAGGCTGGGGTGAAGCTCAGTGGTAGAGGGCCCAGCATGCATGAGGCCCTGGGTTCAATTCTCAGTACCACACACACATATACACACACACACAAAAAGAAAAGAAAGACAGTTTCATTTGGGGGCTGCGGGTGTAGAGTGGTAGAGTGCTTGCCTAGCATGTGCAAGAAGGCCCTGGGCTCAATCTCTAGTACCAAAAAAAAAAAAAAATACCGCATCTGTACTGACCACATATGAACTTTTTCCTTGTCATTATTCTCTAAACAATATAGTGATAACAACTACTTACATAGCATTTGTGTTGTGTTAGGTATATAAATAGTATCTAGAGATGACTTAAAGTATACGAGAGGATGTGCAAATACAACACCATTTCATATAAGGGACTTGAGCATTTGTGGATATTGGCATCTAGGGGAGTCCTTGAACTCATCCCCCCATGGATTCTCTGGAATGATCGTATCTCATTTAATCTTAAACAGGACACTAAGAGGTAATTACATATCATAATAGTCCACACTTTCTAGTTGAGGAAACTGAGGCTTTAGAGATCTGTAACAATTACAATGAAGCCAGGTAAAGATGATTTAGGGAGTGGAAGTCATTTTCTCTGGTGGTCTTGCAGGCCTGGAGAAGCTTGGCCAAGGGGCCCCATAACCTGGCCTGGGAGGTGGCATTTTCTAGCTGAGGAGGCACAGGGAGGGCAAACCGCAGAGAGAAAAGTGTCAGTAAAGCTCTAGGGAAGCAGAATGTAATGGAGTGGTCACAGAATTACAGGGCAGCTCAGTCTATCTACCTGACAGAATGGTGGGGACAGGACTGTCCCTGGAGGTGGCCCTGGAGAGGTCAGCAAGGCCTGGAGGGCAGGTGGAAGGGAGGGAACACAGTGTGTAAAGCAAAGGGATGACAGGGGCAGATTTTTACCTTAGGAGGCCCGACTCTAGGTAAGTACAGAGAGGGCAAGATGAAAAATACTTTGGAACTGATGCTGCCTGTGTTCAGTGTGTAAATGGGTGGGGCAGGGCAGGAAGGTGCTAGGGATCCTTCTGAACCTATACTTGCTGGAGTGATGGAGAGCGGCTTCCACTGAGACAGGAACTTTCAACTTGTTTGAGCAAGTTGGTTCTGAGGTGCCCAGGTCATCTCATACAAGAAGTCCTGCAGGCAGCCCGTTTCCCTAGGCCCAGGAAGTGGGGACTGCCGCCTCTCCAGGTGCCTGTGGCCTCACAGTGAGTTTACAGCCAGTTTTCTGCCTTCAGAATCCTCAAGATCCCCAAGATTCCTCAAAGCATCTCCCCCATGTGTAAAGGCTACAGCATCCAGGAGCCTTCTCCTATGGTTCAGAAAAAAAAAAAAAAAAAAGCAGGCCCCCAGATCCAAGATCCTCGGAGATATACAGCTTTCTGACAGGAGGGAGTAAGACTCAGTACCATGGGCGGGTGCCTAGTCTTTCCTTGGAGGGTGCCAGGGTCTGGCTTCTGCTCAGAAATGTTCCCTCCTCCCAACCTCCCTGGAATCTATCAGACTGGGGAGCTGAAGGAATTGAATCAATGCCCAGCTCAATCCTTTTTAAAAAAAACCTGACTAGTACATCCTGCAGGAGCCCAATGTCATGTACTGGGCAGATTCTATTTCATAACTTACTGCTCTTGTCTTTCAAAATAAAAGAGTGACTCGGGCAGTCCAAGCTGCTACAAACCACCTAGAATGGTACGAAAGTGACCCTAAAACTAGACTGTTGGGAAGACCGTATTCCCTGGGGGAAGAGGCACTACCTAGGGAATCCAGAGACCTGAGATTTCATCTTGGCTCTGTGGCTAACAAGCAGTGTGACTTTGGGTAGGTCAAGCAATTTCTGTGGTTCCAGTTTCCTCTTCTGTAAATTGGCAGAGGGGCGGCTGTGGTAGATCAGAGGTTCTCTACCTCCAGTGTGTATAAGAATTGTCAGGGGCGGGGTGGGGGTGGGGGTGGGGGTGGGGGTGTGTGTTAAAACTGATGTGTTCTAACCCTGGAGTTTCTGGTTCAATAAATTTGCATTTCCAACAAATTTCAAGCTGCTGCTGCTCCCAGGACCCCACTTTGAGAACCCCGGCATTAGATCATCTCTAAATCCTTGCTACTCAAACCTTTGTCCCTGGAGCAGCACCATTAGCAGCATCTGGAGCTGGTTAGAAACATAAAATCTCGGAGCCCACTTAGTCCTCCTAAATTAGAATTAGCATAAAACCAAGACTCCCAGGTGATTCTTTGGCACACTAAAATTTGAGAAGCATGACTCTAAATTCACGTTGATTTGGTAGCAAATAGACATATTCTGCCTCTTTTTCTCTTTCCACACACATGCACCCACCCACTCACCTATACATAGACACAGAGAAAAATCTTATCTCTTCTTAATTTGCAAGGCAGATTGTGGTTTTCCTAATGCTTTCGCTCTTTGTATACATCTATGTAATCACTTAGCTAGAGAATATAGCTTGATTTGTATGGTTTTACATATAGGGTTGCAAGAACAGGAGAAGGTACTTAGTGACCAAAGATAACTTAGTAGTCTAGTCTGGCACCTAAGAAAGGGGAAAATGAAAAAACAGCAGGGCAAAATAAAAGGGGAGGTGGGTGTGAAGAGAAGATGGATGAAGGAACCTATCGAGGGAGTCTTATTTCAGTTCTTATAAAATACTACAGTGTTAATGCCCAAAAGCTTTGAGAAGGACACGCTGAATTTTCTATTGTATATTTTTGGAGTTGAAATATGAATAGCTTTAGGTTGTGGGCATAGCAGCAATAACCTAAGCCAGCAATTAAAGGCAAAAAATACCATTATAGACTTCAGCGGACTAGAGGCAGAACCCTATTTTGCGGCTTGCGGTGGAAGACATTTAAAAAAATAGCAGCCAAGGTAAGATTATAATGTTCCCAGTTTTCAAAACAGATTTGCCCCTAAATTATTATTTTTTATAGATTAAATCAAAATATGTAAATCAACATGGTGTGTGTGTGTGTGTGTGTGTGTGTGTATGGAACCCAAGGCTTTTCAAAGGCTAGGCAAGGGCTCTACTACTCAGCTACATCCCCAGCCCGAAGATGGCGAGATTTGAAGATGGTACTGTAGGAAGTCTGCACGGTTACACACGTGTGCACTGCTAAGCAAATAATGTGAGCTCCCTTCACTTCTCGGGTCATGGTTTTCTCTCCCCAGAGCATAATGATTTACATCTTCTCCCCAGTACTGCACCGCTGTGTGGAGCGAGATGGTAGACTGCGCCTTCACCATTGCGACGCTGAAGCCAGTGTTTTCTAGGTAGCAGGTGTTCCCCTGCTATGGATGGAGGGAACATGGCAGGCATCCACACCTGCCCTGAGCGCAGGTGCTCTCCTGGTGGAAACTGTTGCTTTGGGGGAAGCAGGCGTCGCTCGCCTGGCGCCCCAGGCCGCGGAGAGGACCGCGGGGTGCCTGCGCCCGGGAGGCCGGGGAGCTGGGCCGGGGCTCACGTACCGGGTCTGGCGAGGGCTCTGGCGGGATGCGCCCCGGGGGGCCGCGCGCTCTGGCGGCCAAACCTGCGGCCGTCGCCCGCGTCCCGGGTCCCGCGGTGCGGCAGCAGCTCCAGGGCCCGCGGCGCGCACAGCTCCGACTCCACCACCACCTGCGGGAGAGCGAGGGCGAGGCTCAGCCCGGGACCCAGAGCCGCCTGCAGGCCTGGGTCCCTCCAGGAGGGACCCGTGTCCGCAAGGAGCTTGCACAGACATCTCACTCCAGTGAGCCAGGAGCCGCGAGAAAACCAACGAGCAGAAAGCTGGAAGGAGCCGGGCGTGGTGGCACACGCCTGTAATCCCAGTACTTGGGAGGCTGAGACAGGAGGAGCGCAGGTTCAAGGCGAGCCTCAGCAATTTAGCGAGGCCCTGTTTCAAAATAAAATGGGGCTGGGGTATAGCTTGGAAGAAGAATGCCTCAGGGTTCAATCCCCAAACACGTGCATACACACACATGGGTGTGTGTGTGGGGGGGTGGGGAAGAATAATAAATAAATAAATAAATCTGGATAGAAATGGTTTTTTTTTTTTTTTTACTTGACTTCAGACTGTCAAATACCACGCGGTGCAAGAAAGTGCGGGCTCTAAAGAGTTCCACCATAGCAGTCGCTTCATAGTCAGGAACCTGGGCCATTGGGCGGGTCAGCTGCCCACGGCCTGGCATGTGTTGATAACAGGACAGGCTATTTGGAGTGGCGATGTCCTGGGAATCAGGGTATTATGGTCTTTGTAGCTAAGTGGGCGATGTCCTTGTTCATGCAGAGGACAGTCTTTTGGAAGCTCTGGTGGAGGGAAGACTTAGAAGAGAGGACTCAAGACCCAACTGATTGTCAGATTTTAGAAAGAAAACAACAAACAGAAACTGCTGGCCAAATGGAGAGGCAGGGCTCCTGCAATGAATTTCCACCATGTCTGGTTGGATAAGTAGAAATCCTGGCAAGACACAACAGAGTACTGAATTCTAAGGTGTTTTCATCACGATCACCTCCCAGGTGGTTATTTTGGGAAGTATGGGGGACTATACCTCTTGCTTTGTGTTTACCAAAATGGACCTTAAAAATTGTAATAAGAATACAGTTAGCCCTCTATATCCCTGGGTTCTTCATCCTCCGATTTATGGAAAATATTTGAAAAGGGTGTTGTGGCACACGTCTGTAATTCCAGCTACTTTGGAGGCTGAGGCAGGAGGATTGCAAGTTCGAAGCAAGCCTGGGCAATTTAGCAAGACCCTGTCTCAACATACAAAATGAAAAGGGCTGCGGGCATAGCTCAGTGATAGAGCCCCTGGGTTCAATCCCCAGTACAGGGGAAAAAAATTGTGTCTGTATTGAACATGTGAAAACTTTTTTCTTATTATTCCCTGAACTGTACCATATAACAACTATTACATAGCAATTCATTGTTTTAGGTAATATAAATAACTTAGAGATGATTTAAAGTATACAGGAGTAGGTGGGGTGTTACATGCAAACACTGCACCATTTTACATAAGGGACTTGAGCACTGTGAAGTTTGGTATCTGTGTGTGTGTGTGTGTGTGTGTGTGTGTGTGTGTGTGTGTGGCAGCAGGGGGGAGGGCATAACCAATCCCCTGAGGGTACTGAGGGACAAATATACCTAAATCAGTGAAGTAATTTACATGTAAGAACCTGACACAAATAGCGGCAACCATTTTATCTTAATATGGGGAGTCATGAAGGGAATCCTACAATCTGGGCTCAGGTCCTGCATATGTTATCCATATCCAGGACACTGGGGTCATTCATTTCTCACGTCCTGACTCCTTGAAGCTCACGAGGACCTCTGGTATTCTACAGCACTCGGCTTCGCTGAGGTTTGCATTTACCAGTTGGCTTGCTCCTTCTCCCACAGCCGTCCTGCAAGGGCACATTCCCTGCCACGTCCTGGGCTACCCTGCAGCTGGGGGTGAGCAGTCTAGCTGGCAGATCCCCTTCAGTTGTCCACATCTAACAGTTCTGTTGCTTTTGGGGGATTCTGAAGCAAAACGAATGGGTTCTTAAAAATATAATTATAGGGCAGTATTTATTTTCATTCAATAGAGGAAATTTGAATCTTTAATCAATATTATTGGAATAAATATCAGACCTTTGGGAAAAATAGATTTCTGTTCATTTCTGGAAATGAACACCAGCCAGATCCAACTTGTATGTTAAACAACATTAGAATAGAACATAGCTCAATATAACATTTATTACATATAATGGGGAATTACCCCCTATGTTTGTAAAATTCTTACAAATCAAAAAAGTTGAAAAATTTAAAAAGTGGGGCAAAAATATGATCTGGCAATTGACAGTAGAAATACAAATAGCTAATAAACATGAAAAGATGCTGGGCAACAGTAATAATTAAATAAATGCAAATTAAAACAATAATTGTTTTTTTCCCCTCCTATCAGATTATCAATGAAGAAGAAAACTCCATTCAGGGCAGGCTGACCTGAGTTCAAACCCCAATTCTGACGTTTAATAGTTCTGTGGAAAGGGGACATTTGTGCTGACCCTCACTGAACAGAGGCATAGGGAAACCTGCCATTAGTAGAGATTTTTAGTAGCACATCTTGCTGTCTTTCTTCATACTATATACTTATGTACAGTATTTGAGGGTGGTTTTGTCTTCTGACAGCCAGATTTTTAAGTCTCCCACGGAAGAAGACAAGAGAAGCTGTCGCTCTTTGCTTCAATTTACCACAAACAGTCCTTCACTTAGAAAATTAATAGAGCACAGCGGGGCATGGTGGCACACGTTTGTAATCGCAGTACTTGGGAGGTTGAGGTAGGAGGTTCGTGGCCAGCCTCAGCAACTTAATGAGACCCTGTTTCAAAATAAAATAGGGAGCCGGGCGTGGTGGTGCACGCTTGTAATCCCAGTACTTGGGAGGCTGAGACAGGAGGATCACAGGTTCACAGCCAGCCTCAGCTACTTAGTGAGGCTTCCGGAACTTAGTGAGACCCTGTTTCCAAATAAAGAAATAAAATAGGGCTGGGGGTGGAGCTCAGAGGTAGAATGCCCCTGGGTTCAATCCGCAGTGCCAAAAACAAACAAAAAACCTCAAAAAACAAAATAAAATAGGGCTGGAAGTTTAGCTCAGAGATAGAAAGCCCCTGGATTCAATCCCCAGCACACACACACACACACACACACACACACACACACATACA
>PVJS01003278.1:0-76900 GCA_004027185.1 Glis glis
AGCTACTTAGTAAGGCCCTCCGCAACTTAGTGAGACCCTGTTTCAAAATAAAGAATAAAAAATAGGGCTGGGGGTGGAGCTCAGAGGTAGAATGCCCATGGGTTTAATCCCCAGTACTGCAAAAAAAAAAGATTTATGGACTTTATATATGTCATACCTCAAAAAAATTTTAACGGGCTTAAGATTGTTGCTCTGTTGTTACATTGGATATGTTTAGACATTCATTCATAATAACTGTATTCTGTTATTAGTTCATTTATCTCCTAGATATGATTCTATAGGGGAAAATATCTATTGCTACATGGATGATAATAAAAGAAATTATACAGTATTTTGTTGCCATTTTACTCACAGTCTTTGAAAACACACTTAAATCTTGAAGCATGAAAAAATATTATATTTTTGAAATTAGAAATTTCTTCTTTTATGTATGCTTTCTTAACTCTGACTCTACTGAAATGGAATTTCTTTATGTAGAGGCTGTTGGAAGCTGTTTGGGAGAAGTGGGTCCTATAGATTTCTCTACTATAGCTATACAACATAGTAAAGATATATCTTATACCAAGGCCCTTGAGTTATTTGAAGATAAGGAACTTCAGTGGACCTTAATAGTGCTCACCTACCTGAATAATACACTGGTAGAAGATTGGTGAGTATTTATAGATCTTTTATATCTGATCGCACTTAATCTGATATTTAAGAAGAATGATACGTCATGTAAATTGTCATTTTCAATAACTAAAGCTTTTCCTTCAAGTCCTCATACTTTAAAAAAAATCATCTCAACTGGGTGGCGCATGCTTGTAATCCCAGTACTTGGGAGGCTGAGACAGGAGGATCACAGGTTCGCAGCCAGCCTTGACAACTTAGGCCCGCCGCAACTTAGACTGTTTTAAAATAAAAGAATAAAATAGGACTGGGGGTGTAGCTTGGAGGTAGAATATCCCTGGGTTCCATCCCAAGTACCAAAAAAAAAAAAAAATCATCTCATGTATTTTTATTAACTCACATAGTCATTGACCCTACTTTGTGCCAGGCATTGGATATAGAGATGAAGATTCCAGATGAGGTTCACATTAAATTCTAGTGAGAGTACATCAAGCAAACAAGAAAAATACCGAATGGTTACACATAAAAAATTAAAATGGAATGTAAAGGGTAGTATTTCAGAATCACAGGTGCCACCCATCTCCAAGTTAAATTTTATGTTAGTCTTTTTTAAGATAAGCCATAGAGCAAAAATTTATAACCCCCCAAATCTTAAACTAATCTGATAGGATTTTCTATTGTTCATTTATTCCCTGTGCAAAACAAAATTGCAAGATGATTTCTCGTTGTGAGATTACTTCCTCTCCATTATTTATTCATTGATTGATTGGTATATTTGAAGCACCTCATCACCACCAGTTTGGAAGGTAAATTCAAAGCATTTTCCAATCAGATATGTTTCTCAGGTATATATGTATTTTGTTGTTGTTTTGGGGGTGGGGTCTTTTTTTTTTTTCTCTTTTTGGAACTAGGGATCAAACTCAGGGCACTACACTTGCAAGGCAAGCACTTTGCCACTGAGCTACATCCCAGCCCCTTTATATATATATTTATTTTGATTTTATTTCTCTACCTCTTTCCTCCATCTACCTACCATATTTCACTATTGATTTGGTGAACCTATATTTTTCTTTTGTTGTTGTTTTTGTTACATTAAACAGGCTGGCATGGTTTCTTTCCTAACATTTTATTATAAAAAATTTCAAGCATATAGCAAAGTTGAATTTTACAGTAAATACCCATATACTTACCATATAGATTCTACCCATTCTTCTATCTATTTTTTTTATTTCCATTTCTTTGTGATACACACCCCCAGCCCTATTTTTTTTTTAACAGGGTCTCACTAAGTTGCTGAAGACCTTGCTAAATTTCTGAGGCTGGCCTCAAACCTGTGGATCCTCCTGTCTCAGCCTTCCAAGAACTAGGATTACAGGTGTGTGCCACCTTACCTGGTTTCTATTTATTAATCCATCTCATTTTAAAAAACTTTTTTTTTTTTTTTTGCAGTACTGGGGATCGAACCCAGGGGCATTCTACCTCCAAGCTACATCCCCAGCCCTATTTTTTATTCTTTATTTCGAAACAGGGTCTCACTAAGTCATGGAGGGCCTCATCACTAAGTAACTGAGGCTGGCCGCAAACCCAGATCCTCCGGTCTCAGCCTCCCAAGTACTGGGATTACAAGTGTGTGCCACCATGCCCGGCTAAAAAAACATATTTTAAAGTATATTTGGCATAAAATTTGTAAGCATTAAATGATTTGTTTGTAATCTGAAATTGGTTTTTCTTAATAAGATGCACAGAGATGTTAGTGTGACTTAAACTTGAAAATAATAGGGAAGAAGTACAAATTTTTTTCTTGCTGTAGGAGAAAAAAAATCATTAGGTGTTTAAGGGACTTTAACATACATAACATATTGAGTAAGGGAATCCCAGAATAGCTGGTCAGGTAAGGCCTGATCCTAGTGGTCAGGTATCAACTATAAGATAATTATGGGTAAAGCATCCCAGACCATTAATGCTAGAATGGAGAAGAGCTTGATGTATTTGAGGAACAGATGGAAGCCTGGTGTGGAGGAAGATGGTAGGAGATGAAATTAGAAAGGACTAAATGTGATTTGGAGATTTGGATTTTATTTGAAGCATATAAAGCAGCTATGGAGTTCTGAGTGGTGTCATGATGCAGCTTACATTTTTTACTCTGGCTTTCAAGGGGCAAAAGTGGAAACAAAGATCAGTTATGAAATTATTGTAGTAGCCCTTCTATGTTTCAAACCAAGGAACTAAACAGAATTAAGCCTCATTATGATAATTCATCATCATTACATTATCAGGCTTAATGACGTGAGTGCGTGTGTACGTGTGTGTGTGTGTGTGTGTGTGTGTGTGTGTGTGTGTGTGTGTGTGTTACTGAGGATTGAACCCAGAGGCATTCTACCTCTGAGGTACGCCCCCAGCCCTTTTTATTTTGAAACAGGAGCTCACTAAATTGCTGAGGGTCTTGCTAAGTTGTTGAGGCTGACCTCAAACTTGCGATGCTCCTGTCTCAACCTCCTAAGTACTGGGATTACCAACATATGCCATTGCGCCTAGCCTTAATGACATATTTTGTCAGTTGTATCACAGCCCTCCTTTTCCTAAATTTTGTTTGTTTTTTCTAAAAGAGAAGGACCTTCACTTTTTTGAGTTCTTTTTATTTATGGTCATTATAATATAAACATTATTGTATTAAATGAGGAGAATTGTTGTTGTAATGATTAGAAACTCAAGTTTTCCAGGCATGGTGGTGCACGCTTGTAATTCCAGTACTTGGGAGGCTGAGACAGGAGGATCTTAGGTTCGCAGCCAGCCTCAGCTACTTGTGAGGCCTACTGCAATTTAGTGAGACCCTTTTTCAAAATAAAGAATAAAAAATAGGACTGAGGGTGTAGCTCAGAGGTAGAATGCCCCTGGGTTCAGTCTCCAGTACCCCCCCAAAAAAGAAACTTAAGTTTGCTGAAGAGATATTCAAAATCCTTTGATAGTTTTGGTTTGGGTGTCATAGAATTTTATAGATGTATAAAATAATATAGATTTAAAATTTTGCTTTTTAAACTTTTTTAGTGGAGGTTGGTTAACATTCAAGATTAGCATGTGAGTTGGGGGCGTTGGCACACACCTGTAATCCCAGTACTTGGGAGGCTGAGACAGGAGGATCGCAGATTTGCGGCCAGCCTAAGCAACCCCTTGAGGCCCTCCACAACTTAGTGAGACCCTGTTTCAAAATAAAAAAATAAAATAGGGCTGGGGGTGTAGCTCATAGGTAGAATGCTTCTGGGTTCAATCCCTAGTTCCACAAGAAAAAAAAGATTAGTAAGTGAATTATATATGTGTTTTTCAGTGTCAAAGTTCGATCTGCTGCGGTTAGCTGTTTGAAAAACATTTTAGCCACAAAGACTGGACATAGTTTCTGGGAGATTTATAAGACGACAATGGATCCCATGCTGGCCTATCTACAGCCTTTTAGAACATCAAGAAAAAAGGTCACTTAATTAATAAATGTTTATTGGACACCCACTATATCTAGAATAGTTCTGCTTTAGGCATGAATGAGTATCAACTTGCTTAAAATATCAGTGTATTAACATTTAACTGTTTCTAGAAATAATTTAAACAGTACTTCCTGAATCCAGGGGATTTGTTATTTTTTATTATTGCAGTATGAAAAAACTGAGATAGATAACCTGGAGGAGTGGTGGTTTAATTGGGGGTAAGGAAATTCTTAATGACATTCCTTTTCATCTTAAGAGTAGAAAATCCTTTGATTTCCTGGAAGCCATTTATCCTAGGTATGGTTTATGAGTATTCAGTAAGCAAGCATTTATTCCATAGTACATTAATGTATCACAGCTCCTTAGTGAAATATGAGATGACATTGATTTCTACCTTTTTCCATGTAATCATTACAAGGTTCCATTGAAAACATTCTTTGAAGGCTGTTTCAGAACTCTTGCACATGCCTTAATCTAAGCAGTTTTCTTTTCATTAAGTGACTGATAAATGAACAGTTAAATTTCCACCATTTTAATTTCAGGGCACATACTCATTGTTAGACTAGTACTTGTATCATAGATGCAATTTTGGTCTTAGTAAAGTTACTAGTAATACAAACTTAGTTAATGAAAGTGGGAGTAGAATCTGTAAAGAAAGCACTATAGATTTAACATTTAAAAAATCTCTATTTATTAGAAGTCAGTTCTGTGTGGTAGATTTGGATTGTTGTTTACATGAGACAATTGAGGCAGTTTTCGATGTGTCTTAATATGCTTTTGGTGAGTGACAGAGTTGACAGTACAACCCAAGCTTCCTGCTGCCTACACCAGTCATATTTTACCATCCCACTCTGCCTCTTATGTGTTTTAATTTTAAAAGGTAACTATTGTCTCCAGATTAAGTTTTAAGTATATTTAGTTTTATTTGGAAACAGATTTGTGTCTGGATAATCATTTTATGTAGGAAAGGTAAAGTGGTTTTCTAAATCTCTTATTTACATTTTCTGATTCCAGTTTTTAGAAGTACCCAGACTTGACAAAGAAAACCCCTTAGAAAGCCTGGATAATACACATCTGTGGATTCCTCAGAGTGAAAGTCATGACATTTGGATAAAGACACTGACTTGTGCTTTTTTGGACAGTGGAGGCACAAAAAGTGAAATTCTCCAGTTACTAAAGCCAATGTGTGAAGTAAGATTAATCAGTCTAACTTAATTCTCGTTTGTTCTTTGCTTTCTCCGTTCTCTTTGACTTCTGTGTACATGCTTATGACCTATGCAGGTAAGAAGAGTGTTAATGGTTCTGCACATTGTCTCCATTCATCTTCATGTGTTGTCACCCAAATTTAGCTGCCAAAAATCCATTAAAGTGGGCATCTTGGTTTGGCCCTACCTTTATGGAGATTTCAGCTTTGGGGTAGTAACATACTAGATGAGTTTTAAGGGGTCCCTTAATAATTTGTTATTAATGATAGTTACAGTATTAATGATGGTAAAATTATTTATATTAACCAAAAGTCAACTCTTAATTTTGTTTACTTCTTATACAACCAGTGTCCTTTACTTTCTCTTATATGCTTCCTTGAGTGAGAAAAGGGGAAGGGCAGCAGTTAGCAGTTAGTGTATTACTTTTATTCAAACTATTGAGTGGATATGTTGTACATTCTAGGTGAAAACTGACTTTTGTCAGACTGTGCTTCCATACTTGATTCATGATGTTTTACTCCAAGATACAAAGGAATCATGGAGAAATCTGCTTTCTACGCATGTACAGGGATTTTTCACCAGCTGTTTTAGACAGTTCTCACAATCAAGTCGATCCACAACCCCTGCAAATCTGGATTCAGGTACTCTGTTAAATTGTTAATATTTATAATATTAACTTCTAAGTTCTGGAAAACAAGATTTCAAAGTTTGAATGCCATCAAAACGTTTTACAGGCTTACTTCTGTAACTCTTAATTTCTGTTTCTCATGTAGAGAATGGAGATAAAAGTTGTGCAAATTTTCAGTAAAACCATGTTTGTAAAGCATCTAGGATAATTCTTTTTTTTTTTTTTGCAGTACTGGGGATTGAACCCAGGGGCATTCTACCTCCAAGCTACACCCCCAGCCCTATTTTTTATTCTTTATTTTTGAGAAAGGATCTCACTAAGTTGTGGAGGGCCTCACTAAGTAGCTGAGGCTGGCCATGAACCTGGATCCTCCGGTCTCAGCCTCCCAAGTACTGGGATTACAAGCATGCGCCACCACGCCCGGCTTAGGATAATTCTTAATGTATAGTATTCCCTCAGTAAATTCTGTATATTAATATCAATGGGGCAACTAGTTCAACATTCATTATATAAGCCTCTGTGCTTGGCATGGACAATATAGATGTGAACAAGACACTCCCTCCCCATTCTAGCAATAGAAAAAGCATATGAATTAACAAACGACCAAATATTTAGGAATTATTATAGAGATATGATGGAATTTTCATGTTTTTAGAGCTCTGGCCAACTAATTTTTTTAAAGCAGCCTTTTTATTACATAATCATATTTATTGTGCAAAATAAAGAAAAGTTGCACAAAATTTTAAAAATTAAATTGCTCATACTCATGTAATTTAAGATAACTATCATTAATATTTTTTAATATATCCTTCCAAATTTTAAGGCAAAAATTGTATTTTATTTACTCTTATTGTCTACTTTCCTTCCATGATATGAAATGAGTATTTCCAATGCTAAGAGCTTAATAGCAGAAGAATTCCACTTGGGTTTGAGTACACATAAAACATGTATGCATAATGAGGGCTCATTGTGGGTCAGTTTTTCTAACCTAAAATTTTAAAAGTATACAAAATGTATAGATATCCAGTATTAACTTACTATCTTGAATACATATTATTAATGTATTTTATGTGCAAACATAAAACTAGGCACAAATTCACATTGTACTTCAAGACCAATATGATTCTAATAAAAATATTGACTTAATATGATATTTTGTAATAACTAAATCACTCCTCCCAGCCTTACAGTTCCAATCACTTCAGCATATGTTGTGAATACTCAATCCTCCTAATTGTTTTTCTACTTTTACTACAAAGCCTGTGTTCACATGACTCTGATGTCATTTAGACTTCATTTTACTATGTTTTATCTTTTATGTATGTTCTTTTCAATTGGTTAATAGCAATTACAAGTCTACTATTTGGATGGGGCTGAAAGTTATTACATTAATTGAAAAAAGCCAGGTACAGAAAGACAGCAACTGCATGATCTCACTTATATATGCAATCTAAAAAAGTTGATCTCATAGAAGTTACTAAAAACTAGGGAGAGTCTGGGGAGGTAGGAATGAGGAAGGGTTGATTAATGGGTACTAGGTTATAGTTAGTTAAGAAGTTCTGATGTTCTGCACAGTAGGGATGACTGTTGATAATAATAAAGTACTTTATATGTTTTATAAAAAGCTGGAAGAAAGAATTTCGAATGTTTTCACCATAAATTACAAACCTTTGAGTAGATAGATATGTCTTTCCTGATTTGAACATTACACAATGTATTCATGTATAGAATATCAAATGGTACCCATAAGTATTTTTTTTATGGTACTAGAGATTGATCCCAGGGGCATTCGGCTAAATATGTATAATTTTATGTGTCTGTTACAAATAAAAAATAAGTGTATTTGGGAAAATATAAAATACATAGACACCAGTGCCCATCTTGTGGCCCTACTAGAATATAAATTATTCATCAAAATAATCCAGAATGTGCTTATATGAATTTTCTTTTGGTTGTTGAAATGAAAATCCTAAAATAAAAGTTCTCATAGAGACTTTGCAAACTACCTGAAATATATCTTGTATCTCTTATTGGGGAAATACAGGTATAAGTGATGACAGTTATGAGTAAGCATTTAAAATTTAAATATTTAGTAATTTAATGTACTATTAAAAGAATTTTATTACATACTTAGTTTGATTTATGCTGTAATCATTCAAAGGTAAAATTATCTGGTTTTATCTCTGTATAGAGTACCAAAAATTTTTATTACCTTATGTGAAAATTTAAATATCACATATAAAATTCTGTTATTGCAAAAGAAGTTAAATGTGGAGTCAGTCTTATAAAATTTAAATGGTATATCTTTTCTGATGTCTGTAAGTCTTACTGCCTTCATGTGAATGTCCCATGTGCATCTGAAACTCAGCTGTCTGAAGATGAAGTTAGTATCATATGTGCCCCTTTTGCCTGGCCTACTTTTACTATGTACTCAGTTTTCCAAATCAGAAACATCTCTCACATGTCTCATCTGATTACTAAGTCCTGCCAGTTCTACCTTGTAAACAGCTTTACTCCACCTATGTCCTTCTGTCACCATCATTCTTATTGGTTCCTAGCTCTGCTGTTTAGCAGTTTTTCTTTCATTAAATTCTCCAAGTTCTTTACTGCTTTCAGCCATCTCAGATGCTGTTACTCTGGTATACTGTCCCTTCCTTTTCTCCTAACTAACCATTACTTTGTTTCAGATTTCAGTTTTCTGTGAAACTTTCCTTGTTCTGGTGAGGTTCCCTTCTGTACATTCTAACCTCTCCTACTACTTCTCACACGGTTGAGAGTTTCCAGCCTGACCAGTAAATTCTGTGTGGGTAAAAGTAGTCTGTCTTGTTCATGGTTGTTTACTGTGCATCTAGCACTTAAAAGATCCTAGATTTTATTGAATCATTGAATTAATAATCCTTCAAAAATGAATTATAAATGACAATGTAAAATCTCCGTTATATTAAGCATATTGTTTTCTTAAAAAGAAAAGGAAATGCCATTAAATTCTATTTATTTATTGAGATACAATTCTGTATTAGGTACTGCCCACCAGAATCTTACAGTCTAGAGGGAGACAGACACATAGACAAGAAGAAAAGTGCCTCAGGAAGTCAGTCTAGGACTAAGAAGAGATATCTTTGTTTCTTTGTCAGAGTCAGAACAGTTTTTGCGATGCTGTTTGGATAAAAAGTCACAAAGAACAATGCTTGCTGTTGTAGACTACATGAGAAGACAAAAGAGGTAATGTAATGAATTGAGTTTGGGAATTTGGAAGTCTTAACGTGTTACTGATGGGTGAAATTTAACCTGATTTTTTAGGTGAAACTGCTGCAGAGTGCTATATTTAATTGGTGTGGTGATTTATTTCCTTGTAATAATCCATATTCAGGATGGGACTTTAGTGAAATCAGTGTCATGTGCTCTCAATTCTAGTCCTAGCTGTACCATAACAGTGCTATCTTTCTAAATCCTGCAGCCTTTGGGGGCTTTAGTTTATTCATCTACAAAGCTATGGGAGAGGATCAAGGGACTTTCTCAGGTTACTTTTAGTTATGTTGCCCCTCTTTTTTTCTTCTTTTGCAGTCCTGGGGATTGAACCCAGGGGAGTTCTATCACTGAGCTACATCTCCAGTCTTTTTTGATATAGGATCTTGCTAATTTGTCCAGGCTGGCCTGTAATTTGCAATCCTCCTGCCTCAGTTTCCTGAGTAGCTGGGATGACAGGTGTATGCCATTGTACCCGGCATTGTTGCTTGCTTCTAACTTTTGTCTTTGCTTTTAGTTCTTAGAAGTAACTAAAGTTGTATAACTGTCTCTTTTACTTATCTGTATTATATTTCTTTACTGTGTGCCATAGTCATCAAAATCTGTAGTAATATTGTGGTATGACAATGTTTATTTTCTTGATTTGGTTAAATTATTTTACTATATAGTATCTTTGTTACTGTTTTTATTCATAAGATTGTTAACAGAGTGCAGGAATTGCTAAAATGGTGGTGTAAATGATCTGTACTTATAGAGTGTTGAACAGAATGCTGAAGAAATAGTATAGTAGGTCTATGTGGACTGTCTTTAATTGTGTAGGGGGGACACTGAGGATTGAACCCAGGGGCATTCTACCTCTGAGCTACACCCCCAGTCCTATTTTATTTTATTCTGAAACAGGATCTTGCTAGATTAATGAGAACCTCACTATTTGCTGAGGCTGACCTCGAACCTGCAATCTTCCTGTCTCAAATACTGGGATTACAAGCGTGTGCCACCATACCTGGTTCCAGTCTTTACTTATAATTAAAGTTCAGCTTATGAGTTTTCAACTTTACAATGTGTAAAAGTACTAGAATTCATAAGAAACTATACTTTGAATTTGTGTGGGGGGGGCATACTAGGGTTGGAACCCAGGGGCATTCTATCTCTGAGCTACACACCTAGCCCTATTTTATTTATTTTGAAACAGGGCCTCACTAAGTTGCTGTGGCTGGCTGTGAATCTGCGATCCTCCTGTTGCAGCCTCCCAAGTACTGGTATTACAAGTGTATGCCATCACACAGGCCTTACTTTTAATTTTGATCTTATTCCAACTGGTGATAATTCAGCCTGATCCTCTCTTGTGATGCTGAGCAGCCCCAGTGAGCTATAGCTGTTAGTCAGCCATGCAATCACGAGGACAACAGACGCACTGATACTGTTGTCTGTGTTGTGTGCTGTGTTGCTAAGCTATGATATTCAGTGTATTAGGTGCATAAATGCATTTTTTGCTTAATAATATTTCCAGTTTACAGTGGTTTTATTGGAGCATAACCCCATCCTAAGTCAAGGAGAATTTGTAATTTGAACACATAGGAATTGATGTCTCATGAGTGCAAATGGTATATGGTGGTAGTGACAGTGGTTGGTAGAGGGAGAGGAAGAGATGGGAGAAGGATAGAAAATTTTTTAGCCAAAATGCAGTTATGTCTTAAAAAACTAATTCCTTTGTATCCCTTCATAATATTCCACTCTGATAGAAAAAGACGTTTTTGTTTTCATTTTTTGCCTTTTAGCGTCTTTGTTTCTGATAAGAAAGTTACTGGCTTGCCTTACTGTTTTGTACCAGATCCCTTTCTGAGAAAGCCCATGAGAAACTTTAGCTGTAGCTGAGAGCATCTCTTTTCTTGGTGTTGGCATGTGATTGCACCCTCGGATCATTCATTTCAGATTGATTAGGGTGGAATGGTGTTGACAATAGTAGGACTTGGAGAAGATAAAGTTTTTCTTTTAAACATATTTTATTTTTAATTGACACATAGTAGTTGTACAAGATAAACAGTGTTAATATTCAGTTCTAATTCTGAATTAGACCTTCTAAAAGATTCTTGAGAAAATTTGAATGGAACATAGAAAAAACAGTCCAAGACTGATACCAGTTCATATCTGTTACTTAGAAGCTTTGTGATTTAGTCAAATTACTTGATGTCTTTAAGCTTCAGTCTTGTCATATTTAAAATCAGAATAATGTCTACCTTAAGTGTAGTGTTGCTTTATGGTAATTAAAATAGATAAGGTATGTAATGTACCTCACATTCAATGTTAGCTTCCTTTCCATGGGCAAGTGATTTCACTGCTCTGAACTTGAAGTTTCTCAGAAATAATAGCTACAATTAAGGGCTTACAGTTTAGAAAGCACTTTATTCACCTGTTTTACAAATGCTATTTAATCACTGCAGCTGCTCTCTCATGTATATGTTGTTCCGGGATTTATAAATGAGGAAAATAGGAAATTGAGGCTGAAGGAGTTAAGTTGCTGAAAATCATACAGCTAGTAGTGGGTGATATAGCTTGCTTTGTACCTAGCTATATCCTACTCCAAAACCAGTGCTCTTAACCACTACTTTGTCATATCTGTATAATGTTAGTACTGAAAAAGATACTATCTGTAGTCCCTTCTGATTCTCATCTGCTGTTACCACAGTGGAAGATTTTTATTAAATAATTCAACCTAGGCAATAAACTAAAGAGAAAATGACTGCAATAGAAAACACATGAAATTGTGTCTTGGAAGAAAGAGAATATTTTCATTAAATTGTCTGTATTAAAGGGTGTGCACGTGTGTGCATGCGTATTACCAGCTATTCTGTGCAGCCTGTTCTTAGCTGATAGTGCATGGGTTTCTTGGTGGAGGGCAGGAATGAAGCCCAGATTTGTATGGGGGTGATGGTCCATAGCTTTCATCATATTCTCTGAGGGGTTTGTGATCCAAAAAGATTGAGAAACTAGACTCTTCCACCATGTTATCTTCGAATGTTTATAGCTGTGAGGCCCTCCGCAACTTAGTGAGACCCTGTTTCAAAATAAAGAATAAAATGGGGCTGGGTGTAGCTCAGGATAAAATGCCCCTGGGTTTAATCCCCAGTACCACAAAAAAAAAGGTTGTTTATAGCTATATATTAAGGAAATGTAGTTTTCAGTTATATTAATGTAATTTTCTGTTCAACTAGCAGTTGCTACAGTGTGTTCTATATCAATATATAGATAATCTATACACTGTAGCACTTGCTACAGTGTATTCTGTATCAATGTATATATAAAAACAAAAGTGACAAAATGAAGCTAGGTGTGATGGTGTACTCCTGTAATCCTAGTACATGGGAGGCTGAGTCAGGAGGATCACAGGTTTGAGGCCAGCACTCATTAACGTAGCAAGAGGCAAGGTGTGGTGGCGCACACTTGTAATCCCAATACTTGGGAGGCTGAGACAGGTGGATCACAGGTTTGCAGCCAGCCTCAGCAACTTAGTGAGACCTTGTTTCAAAATTAAAAATTTAAAAAAAAATAGGTCTGGGGGTGTGGCTCAGAGGTAGAATGCCCCTGGATTCATTCCTGAGTAGCGCACATACAAACAAATAAATAAGGGTGGGGGTATAATTCAAAGGTAGAAGGCCCCTGGGTTCATTCCCCAGTACCAATAAATACATTAAAGAAATGACATCATGTTTAATTTTTCTTTAGACCTTCTTCAGGAACAGTTTTTGATGATGCTTTCTGGTTGGATTTGAATTATCTGGAGGTTGCCAAGGTAGCTCAGTCTTGTGCTGCTCACTTTACAGCATTGCTCTATGCAGAAATCTACGCAGATAAGAAAAGCATGGATGATCAAGAGAAAAGGTAATGGAATTTAGATTTTTTGGTTTTTAAAATTGGTGTTGACATCACTTCAGTAAAGGTATGTAGTAAAGATTTGTTTTGCTCTGTTTCCCTATTTAAAAGACATGTTAGGTAGAAATTTCTCTTTTAAAGTTAAACAGTAATTAAATTTTTAAAAGAAATTATTTTGTTCTGAGATAACTGTTTATTATATATTATAAAAATTATACAGGTAGGAAGCTCTTGGAGGACAGAGACCATTTTTATTTTTCTCTGTATTTCCCTTAACAGCCAGCACTGTGAACTTATATTTTAAATGATCAGTAAGCTGGGCATGGTGGTGCACACTTATAATCCCAGTCCTTGGGAGGCTGAGGCAGGAGGATCGCAGGTTCGAAGTCAGCCTCAACAACTTACTGAGGCCCTTTGCAACTTAGTGAGACCCTGTTTCAAAATAAAAAATAAAATAGGGCTGGGAGTGTAGCCCAGAGGTAGAATGCTCCTGGGTTTAATCCCCAGTACAACAACAAAGAAATCAATAAATATTTTTCAAATGATTTCCTAATAACAATTACATAAGGTTTACCACTAATCCCTCAACTGAAAAAGATCCATTTTACTTTTGACTATAAAGTAATGTGACTGGTTTCTTCCTGCGACTAAAGAAGTTTTATTTCTGTGTCATTTACCTGTATTTCTAGCTACTTTAATTTGCTTTCTGCTAACTAAGCACTCTCCTAAGAACCTAACAAATAGAGTCTTATATTTGATCATGATGAAAAATAGCCAAGAGGGCTGAGGATGTAGCTCAGTGGTAGAGTGCTTGCCTAGCATGCACAAGGCCCCAGGTTCATCTCCAGCACTGCAAAAAGAGCCAAGAGAGTAGGAGTAAGAAAGGCATCCTTTATACTTCTATATTATATAATATTATTTATTTATTATTCTCTGATCTTTATTGGAGTAGTTTAGTGTTTAAATTTTGCCTCACTGTCTCACCACTAAATCAGTCATATTGGGAAATTGTAATAGCAAAGATGTATTGTGTTGACAAACCTATCATTCTTACTACAAATAATTTTTACTTTTTTTTTTTGCAGTACTGGGGATTGAACCCAGGAGCATTCTACCTCCGAGCTACACCCCCAGACCTATTTTTTGTTCTTTATTTTGAAACAGGGTCTCACTGAGTTGTGGAGGGCCTCACTAAGTAGCTGAGGCTGGCTCCAAACCCGGATCCTCCGGTCTCAGCCTCCCAAGTACTGGAATTACAAGCGTGCACCACCACACCTGGCTAATTTTTACTTTAGATTGTCATTAAGTTGGAAGCAGTGTGTTTTTAGTCTATGGAAACTAGGAACCAGAATTCAGATCTTAGTCTAAATGTAATTAACAAACATAGACCATTTTCTTAGGTCCTGATTTAGTATTCAATTTCCACTTTTCAACTGAAAACAGTTGTAAATCTACAATATGTGGACACTATGTATACTATGTAATTGATAATTCATGATTACTGTAAACTGCTTATGAAGACAAGTATGTTGTCCGTTTAGTATGTAATGAGTAAGAAATTAATTACTGCCCAATTTTAGAGGGTTAATTTTAGTCAGAGCCTGCATAATTCGTAGTAATAATTACAATTTGAATATGTTTAAGTATCTTGGTTCAATAGAATACTGTTTCTTACTAAACAGGAGTAAACAAATTAGGTCTTCTTTGAGTATTGGTAATACATGGTTAGTTTGAAGGTAAGTGATTGTGGAATGTAGCAAATTTTTTGCAAAATCACTTGCTTGTGTTTTTTGGCAGTGCTAGGAAATTGAACCCAGGGTCTCACACATGCTAGGTAGACAAGTGCTATATCACTGAGCTACATCCTCAGCCCAAAATTGTTCACTCCCTTCACCCCCTGTACTGGGGATTGAACCCAGGGGCATTCTATCTCTGAGGTCTATACCCCCAACCTAATTTTATTTTTTATTTTGAAACAGTCTCACTAAGTTGCTGAAGCTGGCCTCAAACCTGCACAGAATTGCTGGTTTTTAAAGCAGGTGGCATAGGTTTTATTTTGGTTAGCATTAGGAAAGGGTGCTTGACAAACAGAGCTTGCTGTTGTCTTTGGCAGTCTGTTTTGGTTTTTTCCCAGAGGTCTGATAGGTAAAGGAGGACAGAGAGAGATAAAGTGAATGGAGAGTAAGGAATGCTAGTTTCCTTCAGTGGCTCTGTTAGGTAAGCTGAACCTTCATAAATCTTAAGTGCCCAAGAAAAGCATATTTGTAAGCAAAATACATATCGACAATTTACCAGTGCTGTCAGGTCAAGAAACTGAGTCACTCTTAAAATTCCTATTTAAACGACTTAATAACAAAATTTCTCATACTAGGTATTCTGGATACATGTAAAGTTTTGTTAACTTGCTTCTGAGAAAGCATGAGATTTCGTTGTTAGTGTTCATAATTTTTTAAGGAGGAGATTCAGAAATTCTTCAAGCAGAATTTAGACAACAGGTGTTGGTTCACAACCTCAGTCATCGTAATATTCCTAGTACCTAAGGCAGTGTCTGACAGATGTTTTTGTTGCCTGGGTGGATTGCAGTCTTAGACTTAAAAAGTCATATCCACTAATGTAATATCCCCCAGTTTCCATATTTCTCCTCCAAAAACTAACATTTTTTCTTAACATAATGTGCCTATATGGGTATCTATACATAAAGGTTATAAAGCAAAATACAATGTCAGCAGCATTCTGTTACTCGGTGCTGTCCTCTCCCATTCTCCTGAGCTCCTTCCAAGAGATAAATTATCTTGAGCTTTGTGTTTCTCATTCTTATGGATGATATTTTTGGCATGTAAGTATAAACTTGTAAATATTTAGTATTCCTATTTTTGAACTTTTCAAGAAATTACATGTTCTTTTCAATGCAACTTTTTGATTCACGATTTTTATAAGATATATCTATGCTGTGCGTTGCTGTACTTCACTAATTTGTCACTGGCATATAATAACATACTATTAGAAGGAGATACCACAATTTATTTACCTATTCTCCTACCAATGACATATATTTTAAGTGTAGAATTGCTTGGTTGCAGGATATGCAAATTTTAAACCTCATAAGGTAGTACCAATTTTCTGTGTGTGTGGTACTGGGGATTGAACCGAAGGGAATTCTGTCTCTAAGCTACACCCTCAGCTTCCTGTTGGATTTTTTTTTTTTTATTTTGAAACCCAGTCTCACTAAGTTGCTGAGGCTGCCCTCAAACCTGCGATCCTCCTGTCTCGCCTCTCAAGGACCAAATTGTTTTTAAAGTGGTTATATCAATCTGTATACTTACTAGAAATGTAGTTGGTAAGGAAGTGGATCAATAGGAGGCCTTGCATTTAAAGAAGGGAGTAAGTTTATAGTTAAGCATTATAGGCACTATCATTTATGATACTATTCATTTTTTATTTTGGATTTCTATTATTATAGATGTTATAGCTGTCATGATTTTAGAATTGAAGTTACTTATTAAACTATCATATGCATATGTATATGCATGTTTTAAAGGTAAGGCCTTAGAATAGATAAATCTGAGTTCTAATCTTTTCACTTTTTAGTTTTCTTTTTTCTTTTCTTTTCTTTTTTCTTTCCTTTCCTTTCCTTTCCTTTCCTTTCCTTTCCTTTCCTTTCCTTTCCTTTCCTTTCCTTTCCCTTCCCTTCCCTTCCCTTCCCTTCCCTTCCCTTCCCTTCCCTTCTTTTCTTTTCTTTTCTTTTCTTTTCTTTTCTTTTCTTTTCTTTTCTTTTGTGGTACTGGGGATTGAACTCAGGGGCATTCTACCTCCAAGCTACACCCCCAGCCCTATTTTTTATTCTTTATTTTGAAACAGGGTCTCACTAAGTTGCGGAGGGCCTCACTAAGTAGCTGAGGCTGGCCACGAACCCAGATCCTCCAGTCTCAGCCTCCCAAGTACTGGGGTTACAAGTGTGCGCCACCACGCCCAGCACTTTTTAGTTTTATAATCTTGTGTTTAAGTGGATCCTACTGATCTACTTTATTTAGGTCTCAGTTTTGTCAATTTATCAGTGTTAAATTGTATCTCATTGTGGTCTTAATTTATATGTCTGTAAATTTTAGTTAAGTTGAACTTTAGGCAAAGCCACTGACAGGATAATTAGGAATTGAGTTTTAGGGACATCTGCTATATTTTTAAACAAGCTTATCTCTTTTAAAGTATAAATGGTTCATTGTTTTATTTACAACCTTCATTAGTTTTTTCTGTCAAAGTTTATAGTATATGTATTCATAAGCTTCCAAGCAATATATTTTCATTAAAAGAAGTACTTTTGTCATAAACAGAAGTCTTACATTTGAAGAAGGAAGCCAAAGCACAACTATTTCTAGTTTGAGTGAAAAAAGTAAAGAAGAAACTGGCATAAGTTTACAGGTAAATATTAGAGGCTCTATTGTTTATAACAATATCTTATACTTGGATTATTTTGTTAGAGTGATGTTCTTTGATTTTAAAACTGAAGTTACATATTGAACTGAGCATTGAATATATATAAATTTGTGGTTTGAAGCTTAGGTCTTCAAGTAAACAAACTTGAGTTCTAATATTGACCCTGCCACTTAGTTATTTAACCTTGTACACATTAACTAATTTGTATTTAGAAAATATTTCCCTGAGCAAGTATCAGAAATGCAGTTAAATTGTTTGATCAATTTTTTATGCAATACAGCTTCTATTTTATGTTTTTCTATTTTCATTTTTATTTTACTGATACTGAAACAGAATTAATCTTTCCTGATTGAATTTTACAACAAAGATTTGAGGAATCAAACCACTTACTCATCCTTATCACATTTTACAAACTATGATACATTTTGAGTTTTATTTCAAAGAAAAACTCATGACCTTCATTTTTATATTTCAGTTTTTAAGAGTCATACTTTGCAGAACATTATTTTCTCACATATAATCTTATCTGTTGATAAGATTGTTTTGTTTTTGTGCTTATTTTTGCATCAGATCAAAGTCTGGTGGACTGGTATTCATTTCCTATTTAATTCATGAAATTGTGAGAATTCTTCTAAGGTATACTACACTACACCATTTTGTTGTCTGGAACCAGTCTGCTGTGTTGATCCACAACTTTTTTTTTTTTTTTTTTTGGTAGTACTGAGCTATACTCCCAGTCCACTCCCCACCTTTTTTTGTGGTACTAAGGATTGAACACAGGTGTGTTCTGCTTCCAAGCTACACCCTCAGCCCTTCTTTATTTTTTGTTTTTGAAATGGGATCTCACTAGGTTGCTGAGAGTCTCAGCTTTCCAAATACTGGGATTACAGGGGTACGCTACTATGTCTGGCTCACATTTTTAGTATATATTTGAAATCATTATATTTCACTTTAATAAGGCATCACTTAGAGTTCAGAGTTAAGTGTTGGTAATTATACAATTTAAAGTTTCTTGAGTTTATAAAGTGATTTTCCCCTTCCCATTTTGTTGTATTTCTGTTTTAAGGATCTTCTCTTAGAAATCTACAGAAGTATAGGAGAACCAGATAGTCTCTATGGTTGTGGTGGAGGGAAAATGTTACAACCACTTACTAGGTAAATTGCATTTTCCTAGATAATAGTATATTAATTCTATTTATGGAGGAGTTATATGCTTGTAGAACCAAAAGGTATTTTTGCAATCTTTTCTTACAGACTACGGACATATGAACATGAAGCGATGTGGGGGAAAGCCTTGGTAACATATGACGTAGAGACAGCAATCTCCCCAGCAGCCCGCCAGGCAGGAATAATTCAGGTACATTGTTTTTTTTCTTCTTGCTTTGGTAAAGGCATCGCTAGTGTGGTGCTGACACTATTTCGGTATTATCAGTGGAATATTTATATAGCCCAATAAAAGTGAGATATAAAACTGAAAGTTGCCTGTTAGAAATATACGGGAAAGCCAGATAGGTTATTGACCTAAAAAATAGTGTAGGTTTGTTGATCATAGTTTTTGTTAGAACATATTGTTTGAGTGTATACAATATGCTATTTTATTTTTTTATTTTGAAACAGGTTATCACTAAGTTTCTGAGGCTGGCCTCAAACCCGCAATCCTCCTGTCTCAGCCTCCCAAGAACTGGGATTACAGATGTGTGCCATCCCCGGCAATAATGAGTTTTTCCAGGGACATTTATATCCAAACCATAACAGTGCTTCACATGAAGAATTTCATGTATAGTATTTCTCAGAGTCTGCATTAGAGTTGGTTCCAGAAGCTACCATTTTTATTACTGGCTAACACTCCTTAGCCAATTGTTCCATCAAATATTAGAACTCTCTGAGTTCTATCTTTGTGTTTTTGGGGAAAGATACTAAACAATATTTTAGGATTTTGTTTTTGTTTGGTTTGGTTTGGTACTGGGGGTAGAACCCAAGGGCATTCTATCTCTGAGCTACATTCCCAGCCTTGTTTCATTTTTAAATTTTTTTTTTCAGTACCGGGGATTGAACCCAGGGGCGTTCTACCTTCACGCTACACCCCCGGCCCTATTTTTTTATGCTTTATTTTTGAAACCGGGTCTCACGAAGTTGCGGAGGGCCTCACTAGGTAGAGAGAGAGAGAGAGAAAGAAAGAGAGAGAGAGAGAGGGGAGAGAGAGAGATATAGATCGCGCGTGCGCTCATGCGCGCTGAGGTTGGCCGCGAACCCGGATCCTCCGGTCTCCGCCTCCCAAAGTACTGGGATTACAAGCGTGCGCCACCACGCCCGGCTCATTTTTTAATTTTGAAACAGGGTCTCACTAAGTTGCTGAGGGCCTCACTAAGTTGCTGAGGCTGGCCTCGAACCTGTGATCCTTCTGTCTCAGCCTCTCCCCAATATTAGAATTACAGGCATGTGTTACCACGCCCATCTTATTTTAGGATTTTAAGTGATATTGTTAATTAAAGTTTTTTAAAACTAAGTTTTATGTTTACTATTTTTTGTTTCTCTAGTTTTCTTTTGAAATCTTTGATTATTTACCCTTTTAAAAAAAATAAACCTGTTTAGGCCTTGCAGAATTTGGGACTTTGCCATATTCTTTCTACCTACTTAAAAGGATTAGATCATGAAAATAAAGAGTGGTGTGCTGAACTCCAGGAGCTTCATTACCAAGCAGCCTGGAGGAACACGCAGTGGGACCATTGCAGTTCTGTCAAGTAAGAAGAAATCTGCAGTTTTGAAAATACTGCCCCTTCCTAAAAAAAAAAAAAAACAATGGCTGTTTTTATTTTATTCTATCAGTGTAACAAAAGTTGTGATTTTTATACTTCATAGACACTGCAAGTTACCTATGTGCCTAAAATGCTTAAGATAGCAACAAGCAGTTAACACAACTAGACCTGAATTTCACTCTATTTCCACTGGGCAACTCCCAATATTTTGAAAGTAGAAATATAAATGGTATTTTCTTATGAGAATCTACTCGCTTTTGTTGGATTGAGGAATCCAAAGAAAGGTTTTCCTTTTTACTCTCTGCTACATTTTAGCTAGTCAACTAGCACTTTTAAGGGCCAATTTTATTTATTTATAAAATATTTTCTTTTATATAAAAAACAGATCACTTACCCAGAAAGATAACATTTATAACCTGTGTCAGGTCACCATATTTTTAAAATAAAAACCCAAGCACCTAATCTAATAAAGGATTTCATATTTATACAGAGTCTTCACACACATACATTCAAAGGTCTGGGGGTGGAGCTTGTAGGTAGAAAGGTACAGTATCTCTGGATTCAGTCCCCAGTTACCACAAAAACAAAGTAAAATAAAGCAAAAATTTTCAAAGTATAAGATTACTATAAAATTATAGAGATTTGTTCCCTTATTTTGTGAACGTTCTACAACATAAGCAGGTTTTTGCTGGCTGATCAGCATATACCATTCTTCTGTTGCTTGCAGTGTTTCAGTCACATGGGCCTACTCTGTGTTCTTCGATCAGTCCCTGCTACTCCTACATAAAGGCCTTAGATGTATCTTCCCTGTTTTTCTCCAGTTACCATGTGGGAGCCGGCTTCTAGTTTGTAGTCTCTAGTTTTAGTCATATCTTCAGAGAGACCTTTCTTGGTTACTCATTCAAAAGTAGCCACTCCATCATGCTGTTTTGTTACCCTATTTGAATTCACTGCATGTCTCTTGTCATTATCTGATATTTTTCTTATTTATTGTCCAAACCAAAGCATAAGCTCCATGAGAGCGAGTCCTGATCTGACTTGTCCCCTGTGCTTTTCTGCATCTAGAACCTAGTGCCTGGCACATAATAGGTGTTCACTGAATAAATAAACGAAAATAAAACATATTTAGAACCAGGCAAAGTATCTAAGAAATTTCCCTTTTTTTCTGTTTGAAGAATTTAAATGACTCACAAAATTCATTATATTTCTTACCAAAATTTCTAGAAATGTGTTTTTTATTAAAAAATGTTAATTTTAGTTTAAAAATTTTGTACTTTGAGTTAGTTATACATGCATATCTTGGTATATTCTGTTTTTAAATATGTATTTTCTTTGATTTTTGGAATTATCTCAGCAAAGGAATAGAAGGAACCGGTTACCATGAATCATTGTACAATGCTCTGCAGTCTCTAAGAGACCGAGAATTCACCGTATTTTATGAAAGTCTCAAATATGCCAGGTATTATAAAAAGACATAGTTCTTATATTTTAACGTTTAATGCCATGGCTTCTTTTCTCAAAACTTGAATAATCATTTCAGTGTGAGGATTTGCATTGTTGAAGGGATAAAGATTTTGTGGCTCTAGTCAAGTGTTTCCTTGTCCTTTGTCCCTCTGTTAAAAAATGTTTTCTTTGGGACCCCAGGTCAGTTCTTTAGCCTGATCCCTTGAGAAAGTCTTGATTCCTACTCTTTTGTTCTCTTCCTTTAATCTCATCTCTTCAAGTAGTTATGAAATTTACTCTCAGCACTCGTGTTCCAATTCTAAAATGGTGACTAATGGTCAGTACTTACAGGCTTGTTTTAAGGCACAAATTAAATGATGCTTGAGCAAATAATTAATAGGCTAAACAAATGTAGCATGTTTTTTGTTTAACAGTTGTCAGTGTCCTAACAAAACCTGTATTTATGATAATATATGCTACCATTAGGTGCATATTATGTGCTAGCTAGCCACTTAAACTCTTTCCATATGTGTTCTCTAATCTTCAGAATAACTATGGAAGTAAAAAAAAAAAAAAAATCTTGGCCTTAAAAAAAAATCCAGAAATATGGTCCAAAGTTAGACAGCCGTGAGTGGCAGAACTTTGATTTAGATCTAGGTCTGTGTCATCACAAGCCTAATTTCGTTTCCTGCTATTTCATAGTCACTATTGCTTGTGTATATGAGTAACATTAGATCAATAGCAAGCCTGTGATGAGAACTCTTTAACCACAGAATTGAACTTTATCTCCCTGGAAACCTCGTCTTAGTTTCCAAAGCGTCTTTTTCACTTTTGCCACTAGAGTAAAAGAAGTGGAGGAGTTGTGTAAGGGCAGCCTTGAGTCTGTGTACTCGCTGTACCCCACACTCAGTAGACTGCAGGCCATTGGAGAGCTGGAAAACATCGGGGAACTCTTCTCAAGGTTTGTGATTCATAGGACTTTGTAACCCTAAAGTGCAGCTTTTCTCTGACCAGGTGACTTATGTATGATTTGTTATTATTTTTAAATAAATTAATACATCTTAGATTTTTCTCAGTTTTACTTTCTCATGTGATAAATATCAATAGATGTAATCTAAAAATTGAAAGCTCTTTGGGGTCTTCAATAATTGGTAAGAGTGTAAAGTGGTTCCTGAGACTAAAATGTTTGAGATTTGACACACAGGGGTCATTTGGAAAAGAAAGTAAAGATTTGGTTCCCATGAATTTGTGTTACTGCTTCCTTCCCTATCAAGCAACCAAAACCTTCATTTCCTAGTCCTCACCTCATCACTGTCATAATCTCCCTGCTTTATCATTTTTTATTTCTCTCACAGTAGTTCTGAAGGATTAGACAGTATTGCTTAGTTTAAGCATCTGAGGAGCATGCTGTTCATATAAATGAACTTGTGGTAGACATTTTCTATTCCTTCAATAAAAATAATGTTAGCAGATGAAACCTTTGCCAGATGCCAACTTTTTCTTCACTGAATTGTGATTTCTTTGATAGCCACAATTATTTATGGAGTCATTCTTACAGGTAATTAATGAATGTACTGTATTTCATTGCCGATAGGTCCTCCTTTACCACAAAGAACCCTGAAGCAAGACTAGAGGTGTAGGCATTCTTTATGATAAATCTCATGAATATGTTCTTATTTCAGAAGAACTCTTATTTACAAGGGTTGCTTTTTGTGATTTCTAAGAGTGTATTAAGAAAATCTTATAATTTTTTTTTTTTTTTTTTGCGGTACCGGGGATTGAACCCAGGGGCGTTCTACCTCCGCGCTACACCCCTGGCCCTATTTCTTTATACTTTATTTTGAAACCGGGTCTCACGAAGTTGTGGAGGGCCTCACTAGGTAGAGAGAGAGAGACAGGGAGAGAGAGAGAGAGCTGAGGCTGGTCGCGAACCCAGATCCTCTGGTCTCCGCCTCCCAAAGTACTGGGATTACAAGCGTGCGCCATCACACCCAGCATAAAATATTTATTATCTGTGGCCCCTCTGCAAATCTCTTAAGCATCTGATCACATAGCATTTTGTAGTTTTTTTAAACTTTGTCCATATTTAGGATTATTGACAAGTTCTAGTCTTTTACTATAAAAGTTCCTTTGTACTGTATATTTCAGAACCCCATAATTTTTTAAAATTTCTCTTGCTTACATGAACTCTGCGATTGGTTTTCAGATCAGTCACAGACAGACAACTATCTGAAGTATACATTAAATGGTGGAAACACTCCCAGCTTCTTAAGGACAGTGATTTTAGTTTTCAGGAGCCTATCATGGCTCTACGGGCAGTCATTTTGGAGATCCTGATGGAAAAGGAAATGGAGAACTCACAAAGAGAATGTTTTAAAGACATTCTCACCAAACACCTTGTAGAATTCTCTATTCTGGCCCGAACTTTCAAGAACACTCAGGTAAATAGGATTTAAAATTATATCATCTCACTTCTTGCCCTTCCCTTATATAATAGAAAACATGAGTGAAAAAGGAATGTCATTGAGAAATAGCGATCACTGTTATTTAATTATTTAAGATTTCCCATATTAGAATTAGACAAACCTCAGTTTAAGAGTAGGGCAAGGTTCTTTTCTCTCAACCTCAATTTCCCGGTTGTAAAATGAGAAGATACCTAATTTAATATATTGATAGCAATTCAGTGATATGACACACATGTATATAAATATGGAGAGACAGACAGATATGGGGTAGAGGTTGGAGGGCAAGCAGAGAGGTGCTTTAAGACAGTCCCCGACTGTCACATTCTCAATGAATGGTAGTTACTGCTTTCATAATTATTATTATTGGTAATAGTAAAAATATTTATTCTCATATGCCACTTTCATTTCAGCTCCCTGAAAGGGCAATATTTCAGATTAAACAGTATAATTCAGCTGTTCGTGGAGTCTCTGAGTGGCAGCTAGAAGAAGCACAAGTATTCTGGGCAAAAAAGGAGCAGAGTCTTGCCCTGAGTATTCTCAAGCAGATGATCAAGAAGCTGGATGCCAGCTGTACAGAGGTTTGTTTTATTTTTTTAATTAGCTGAATTAGCATTTTATTGTTATGAAAAAACCATTGCTATGCTTTAAAAAAACTTAATAGCAGTTTTATTAAAGCTTTGAAATTACTAATTCATGAACAAGAGGTTGTGAAAAGGAGTCTTGAAAATTAATATTTGTAAAAAAAAGTTTAGAAACTGTTTTTCCTTTTTAGAAGTCTATCAGTACATTTTGTGGTAGATTCATTAAATTTATCCCAGTGTTAAGTCTTATTTCCTAGAGAATTTAAGAATGGTATGTGGGAAATAAACATGAAATACCTACTACAAATTTGAAATGTAAAGTGCAAAAATGGAAGAAGGGCATGAGAGAACAAAAGTAGAAAAAAAATAAAGCAAGTTGGAACAGTTAGCTTGTCAATCCAAATACTTTGAAAATATCACACCTACTATTTTATTTATTTGTTATTGCAGTCTTGTGTTACTGCTTTGGCTGTATTCCCAGCATACAGTGAACAAAGTAGGCGTGTTTGTAGCAATCATGAATTGGTCAAAGGTTTGGCTACAGTGGTGTCCCTTAGACATACCTGCCTAGTGATTCTCAACTTACTGAGCTTTTGGATTTGGATGCTTGTATGACATCATCCATTATCAGAGAATTCATTATTATACCAAAGCACCGAGTACCAGTATTATGATATATTTATATATTGCTTACCATGGGCCCTGATGTAGGGGCTGTCTGGAGTTACCTACTTTGTACCTGTTTTCTTATCAGCAATTGAGGATGATAATAGTACTCAGTTCATAGGATTCCTGTGAGGATGCCGGGCGTGGTGGTGCACGCTTGTAATCCCAGTACTTTGGGAGGCGGAGACTGAAGGATCCGGGTTCACGGCCAGCCTCAGCTCTCTCTCTCTCTCTCTCTCTCTCTCTCTCTCTCTCTCTGTACCTAGTGAGGCCCTGTACAACTTTGTGAGACCCGGTTTCAAAATAAAGTATAAAAAATTGGGCCGGGGGTGTAGCGCGGAGGTAGAACGCCCCTGGGTTCAATCCCCAGTACCGCAAAAAAAAAAAGGATTCCTGTGAGGATTTAATGAGTTAATATACATAAAGCTATTACAAACTGCCTAGCATATATAAGTACTCAAATTAGAGTTGATCTAATAGTAAACAGTATAGGTTGATTATTTCATAAATTTATATACTTGGAATTATTAAAATATTTGTAAAAGCATATGAGGAAAAAGATTTATAATCTGCTTTTTCTCCCTACATGTAGGACATTTTTGTATAGTCATGATATTGAATTACATTTTAAGATTTTGCTTTTCTTTTATAGAATGATCCCAGCCTAAAACTTATATACACAGAATGTCTAAGGGTTTGTGGCAACTGGCTAGCAGAAACTTGCTTAGAAAATCCTGCAGTCATCATGCAGACCTATCTAGAGAAGGTAATCTTTAAGAGCAACTATTTAGGTGGTTATTTAGCATGTATACACTTTATCTTTAAATCAAGAAAAACTATTTAAAAAGCAAATAAAAGTATGGTTTTATTCCTCCATAGATTATTACTATTGGAGCATTGTGTAACCTTCATGACAAAATGAAACAGAATGTTAGAAAAGAAGGAGCATATTTTGAAAGTAACCCCAAATGTGTCTTCTTCTTCCTCCCTATTCCCACCCCCAGCTATTCTTTCAATAAATTGTTTCTGAATAATTTCTCCATTTATTCATATACAAAAATAGCTGATTAAGGAATATACACATCATCCTTGACTATTTATATGTGGTGCAACCAGCCACAAGTAAGATCTAGAAGTTCAGTATCCAGCCTCCTTTGTCCTTCCTGTTTGTACCTTTTATTCCTTTAGTTTAATAATTTTTGAAGTAGTTACCTCACTGATTAAGTATAACATGAAAAGCATGATATAATTGTCTTTAAATTTTAAAGAGATCTTTGTTTTTGCAGTTTTTTACAAATACTAGTTGTTTTGGTTCTACTCTGTCAAAGTTGTTTTGAGAAGTCAAGAAAATACATCCTTCATATAATTTAGATTTATATATATATATGTTAAACTTGAGTATGGGATTACCTTGATCTGAGTGGTTCTTTAAGTGTACTTCACATTTTTAAATATAAATTAAATGGATTGTATATTCTTGAAGGCAGTAGAAGTTGCTGGAAGTTATGAAGGTGAAAGCAATGATGAGCTCAGAAACGAAAAAATGAAGGCATTTCTCTCGTTAGCACGGTTCTCTGATACCCAGTACCAGAGAATTGAAAACTACATGAAATCATCAGAATTTGAAAACAAGCAAGCTCTCTTGAAAAGGGCCAAAGAGGAAGTGGGCCTCCTAAGGGAACATAAAATTCAGACCAACAGGTAACTACTTGTCTACAGGTGATGATTTTATGTTCACCAGTTAATTTAGTGAACATGTTTGTGTGACTTGAACTTTTTATTTGGTTTAGAATTTTGAGCACTAAAACTTAGTTTGAGGACTTTTAGATTGTCTTGGCCCTAAAATAGTTCATCACAACGTAAATTAGTATGTAATATACTGACACATTCTTTTATGAGGAATTCGTGCCCTCTCCGGCATGGTGGCACATGCCTGTAATCCCAGTACTACTTGGGAGGTTGAGGCAGGTGTATTGCAGGTTCAAAAACAGCCTCAGCAATGTAGGGAGACTCAGCAACCCAGCGAGACCCTGTTTCAAAACAAAAATAATTAAAAAGGGGTTGGGGAATATAGCTTGGAGGTAGAATGCCCCTGAGTTCAATCCTTAGTACCACAAAAAAAAAAAAAAAAGAATTCATACTCTGGTTCTAAGGTCATTTTGGTTTTTTGGTTGGTATCCCAGTTGAAAAACAGATAGATATGGAAATTAAATACACAAGACTTACCTGGTCAGGTGTAATGGTACATGCCTGTAATCCCAGTACTTGGGAGGCTGAGACTTGAGGATTGTGGGTATGAGGCCAGCCTCAGCAATTTAGCGAGACTCTGTTTCAAAATAAAAAGGACTGGAAATATAGCTCAGAGGTAGAATGCCCCTGGGTTGAATTCCAGGTACCAAAAAAAAGACTTATCTGTTTTGATGTGATTAAATCTCTTTATTTAAACCCGCCTTGGGTTTGTATTTTTAGTATATGTAGAGAATTAAGGTAACTAAATAGCTTGAGTAAGTCCTCTTTATCCTTAGTTGTCTAGAAAGCTTGTGAATTGTACAATTATGACAGAAGCAAATTTGTTCCCTTTACAATTATTAGAACTTTACTTTTCCTCCTGGAATGGACACCTGATTTTTTTTATTTATGTTATATATAATATGTGATTTTGTAGTTCTGTGTTTTATGGCTTTTGTATTTTACTTTAATTATCCAATGCAAGGTACACAGTAAAGGTTCAGAGAGAGCTGGAGCTGGATGAATGTGCACTCCGTGCACTGAAAGAGGATCGCAAACGCTTCTTATGTAAAGCAGTTGAAAATTACATCAGTTGTTTATTAAGTGGAGAAGAACATGATATGTGGGTATTCCGACTTTGTTCCCTCTGGCTTGAAAATTCTGGAGTTCCTGAAGTCAATGGCATGATGAAGGCAAGTCTTATCCAACCCAATATTCAAGCTTGTGCTTTAAAAACTCAGACATGAGCCCTCTGATGTCCAATTTCGGATACCCCTTTATCTTCCTAGCAGTTGGTTTGGTGCTCTGTGCATGGGTACTTGATAAAACTCCAAATGATGCAGGTTTGTGTGGAGGTGAGAGAATTTATGTCAGTGTTTTCCCATAGCTTTGTAGTCCCCATAGAAGAGTACCTAGAACGGAACACTAGATTGGGGAATTTGGCAAGCAGTTAAAGATGATGTGTGCACAAGTGGGCTTTTTCCCCTTCTTCTTGCTTTTGGGGGATTTTTCTCATGTTTTAAAAAGATATTTTTAAAGAAAATATGAAGACAGCAATACTTCATAAGTTTTTATTTAAAAATCTTAGATTTTAGTGATGACCCCTAATATTAAAAGTATGGTTCCAAGCTGGGTGTGGTGGCGCATGCTTGTAATCCCAGTACTTGGGAGGCTGAGACCGGAGGATCCAGGTTCACGGCCAGTCTCAGCTATTTAGTGAGGCCCTCCGCAATTTAGTGAGACCCTGTTTCAAAATAAAGAATAAAAAATAGGGCTGGGGGTACAGCCTGGAGGTAGAACGCCCCTGAGTTCTATCCCCAGTACTGCAAAAAATAAAAGTATGGTTCCATATATATTAGTGATTTTGAAGATTAAAGGTAAAATGACTTTTTGGATGTAAAGAATGATAAGACTCATAATAGATACAACCAGTCTCTGCTATACTTTACACTAATCCTGTTAACTTTTGGCATGTGGGGAAAATTCCATTTTATTGTACACTGACTTCTCAGGAGTCAAGGTCACAAGGACTCAGATCTACCTTTGTCCTCCCTGGATTCACTGGAATGTAAGCCGTACCAAATATTCCAGTTCTGAATACAATTTAATTTAGAACCAAATATTTTTACTCATCACTGAATCAATATCCATTAGAAAGACTTTCAGATAGGATAAATGACAAGGAAAAAACGTTGAGTTTTATTAACAACCACTAAATTGTGCTAGTAGAAGAACATTATTTTTTAAATAATTTCTTTGCTTAAATGTGAGAATATTTTAAATGTTTCTTACTTTTGTATTTTTTTTTAATGGTAGAGAGATGGAATGAAGATTTCATCATATAAATTTTTGCCTCTTATGTACCAGTTGGCTGCTAGAATGGGGACCAAAATGATGGGAGGCCTAGGATTTCATGAAGTCCTCAATAATGTAAGTAGACCTAAAAATCAAGACACAACGATTGCTTTTCTTTTGTATTACTATATACCATATAAAGTGCATACTACTGTTCCTCTCTGGGAAGTGGAAATACAGAATTTTGTGTACTCTCTCACTGCACATAACTTGCTCAGTTTCCCTCATTCCTCCAGTACCTCTCTGCTCTCTCACTCAGACATACACCACCCATGCCAATATATAGATTTTAAGCAAAATGAAAAGTGTAGATTTTCTGTCTTTTTTTAATTTGTATAAAACTAATAGTTCTTAATTTTTTGGCAGCTTATCTCTAGGATTTCAATGGATCACCCCCATCATACTTTGTTTATTATATTGGCCTTAGCGAATGCAAACAAAGATGAAATTTTGACCAAACCAGAGGCAGCAAGAAGGAGGATAACTAAAAATGCACCTAAACAAAGCTCTCAGCTTGATGAGGTATTTGGATTAAATATAAATGTTTTTTGAGTTAATATTTCTGTAAGTCTTAGGGATTTTAAGAATGTGTATTGCTGATACTATTTGGTTTTTAAATTCTTTTTTATTGTGATGCTACCTAAAATTGGTTCAGAATTTCTGAACAGTTTTCAAAGCATAGACAGCAATAGTATTTTGCTTTTTTTCTAATAGCAGTGGGGAAGGGGAAAACAGATTTTTTAAAGGCCCCTAAGTCTTTGACATTTGAGATTATTATTCTTTCCATGTATTTCATTCATAAAGTGACTTGAAGTCTATTATCTAGATCTGTGCATAATTTTTTCTCATTTTTATAATTCTATGCTTGCTTTTTTATTAATAGGATCGAACAGAGGCTGCAAACAAAATAATACATACTCTCCGAATTAAGAGACCTCAGATGGTCAGGAATGTCGAGGCACTTTGTGATGCTTATATTATATTAGCAAACTTAGATGCCACTCAGTGGAGGACCCAGAGAAGTATGTTTGAAAGAAAGAATGCTACTACTCCTGCTTGACCTTCAGTACTGTGCCCAGTTTGCAGTTGTCACTAAAATCTCTTTATTTTTAAATACAGAAGGCATCAGTATTCCAGCAGACCAGCCAATTACAAAACTTAAGAACTTAGATGTTGTTGTTCCTACTATGGAAATTAAGGTAATGTACCATTAAGTCTTTATTTTTTAATTAAGCTAAATTTTCGTTTATTAGATTGAGCCATTTGAAATAGCCTTTTTATATAGTCAAAATTGGTTAAATATTGGCAATTTCATGTGTTTCAACCTAGAGGTTTTCTGTATTAGATCCCCATTTCGCAAACCTTAAAATACTCAAAGTGTCCTCCTGCTTTCTTTTCCTGTGTCTTCAGTTCTGCATCTCCTACTTTCTTTTTTTTCTTTTTTTTTTTTTGCAGTACTGAGGGTTGAACCAGGGGCATTCTACCTCTGAGCTATGTTCCCAGCCTATTTTTTATTCTTTATTTTGAAACAGGGTCTCACTAAGTTGTGGAGGGCCTCACCAAGTAGCTGAGGCTGGCCTCCTATCTCAGCCTCCCAAGTACTGGGATTATAAGTGTGCGCCACCCACTTTCTTTTGAAGGTCTATAGACTGTTATCTTCATTGACCAGAAGAAAGAAATTTTCCATCTGCTTATACTAAGTTTTAACTTAGCAAGAAAGTTCCCAGTTGATTGATTGATTGATTGATTCATTCATTCATTCATTTTGTGGTGCTAGGAGTTAAACTCAGGTACATTCTACCTCTGAACTACTCCCCCAGCCCTTTTTATTTTTCTGTTTTGAAACAGGGTCTAAAATTCAGTTAAGGTGGCTTAGAATTTAATTGAAACTAAGTTTTAAAATAAAATTCTGCAAACTTTTTCTCAAAAAAAAAAAACAGGGTCTTGCTAGGTTGCTGAAAGTCTCACTAAGGTTCTGAGGCTGGTCTTGAGCCTGCAATCCTCCTGTCTCAGCTTGCCAACTACTGGGATTACAGGCATGCACCCCCACACCTGGTTTTGTTTTAAGGATTTGGAGTCTGATGATGCATGCACCTGTAATCCCAGTACTTGGCAAGCTGAGACAGGAGGATTGCAGGTTCAAGACCAGCCTCAGCAACTTAGTGAGGCCCTGTTTTAAAAAAAAAAAAGAGCTGGGGATGTAGCTCAGATGTAGAATTCCCCCTGGGTTCAATCCCCAGTATCACACACACACACACACACACACACACAAATTCAGTATACAGTGGAATGTATTGGTTGTGATGTATTACATTGTTAAGCAATGTAATATGTATTATAGTATTAAGTTGATCATATATATATGATACATTTAGGTATGTCATGACCTTTTATTGCTAGAAATACAGTACATATATAATAATAAAGGTTATAGTTTATAAAGGTTATAAGTGATCATGTTAAGTACTTTGTTAATCTCTCCTTCAAGTTTTCACTTTAGTATCTGTTGTCACTGAATTTAAAATGTTACTGCATCATGTAGATTCACTGGTATCTTCCCAGCTATATCAGCTAAGTTATTTAGCCAAATATTTACTGAAAATGCCAGATTTTATCATTGTGACTAAGGAAACTCCTCTCTTCCCTTTTCAAAATCTACTTTATATTCTTGTGAGGAGTTTTGCTATTTCTTAGATGACTTAATGTAAGTAAGTGACAACACTTGAGTTCTGATTTTTCTGTAGTTTTTCAGTAACACTATTCTAACTTGGTATGCCCTAGTTTGGCTAAAAGATATTTAGGAAAGTATGTTATCTAAATTAATTTTTAAAATATTTCCAATGTAATATATTCTGTCTTTTGTTAAACAGTAAAATTATAGCTCCAATTCTCAACAAATAGCACATTGTCACTCATTCCTCTGTTTAATATTAAATGGACATTTATAATTTTTCTTTAAATGCAAACAGTATATCTGACCCACTATCATAATTATACTTTTTCTTAGGTGGACCCCACTGGAGAATATGGAAATCTAGTGACTATACAGACATTTAAGACAGAATTTCGCTTAGCAGGAGGATTAAATTTACCAAAAATAATAGATTGTGTAGGTTCTGATGGCAAGGAAAGGAGACAACTTGTCAAGGTAAGATTTACCTTTTCTGGTATAGTCCTTAGAAGATTAACGGCATCAAAATCAAATAAAAACTCCAGTTGATATTTTCTTCCTTCTTTATTCAAGTTGTCTTTTTTTTTTCACTTATTGGTGCATTGTAATTATACATTTTGATATATGTCAGGGTATCAACATCATACATGCACACATTGCACATTTAGCCCTCCCTCCAATCCCACCCTATTCCCTCCCCCTTCCCTCCCTTTCATGCTCCGGATAGTGATTGAGTCTTATAGGTTTGTGTATGTACATCATGTGCTATAGTGTGTTTCCCTCTGCCCCCCCATCTTAATTCTGAATGATTACAAGTGTTTGGAAAACCTGTAGAATAGGAATGCACTGTTTTCTAGAACCAGAGAGTTTTTCTGTGTTTTTTTTAATGTTTCTGAAGACTGTCATAATGGTACAGTTGATTCAAGTAAAAGAATACTATTAACATGTACACAGACACAATAAGATGAACAATTAGCTTGCTTTTTATGGAAAAAAAACTTTTGGTGATTGTTTCTTATTTTCATGATTAGAACAAGTTGAAGGCCTTTCAGTGTACTGGGCTTGGCAGTGTGCCAACTGCTATTGTGTGCGAGAGGGACAGCATCCCTCCCTTTCTGACTCTTTCCCTTGATCAGGAGCCCTTTGGGCCTGCTGGAGAAGAGTGGAGAGACATAGGACTGCTCCACTCAGGTATTTTGTAGTGTGTCCTCAGGTGGAAAAATTCAGTTAGTCAAATTACAGAAACAGATAGGGAAACTTCTTTTTTCTATCAGTGTTATGGGTTATTCTAAATGATAGAATAGCAGTAGGTCTTAATTATATTTAAGAGACTTTTGAAAGCACAGATTGACTTCTGAGTACTTTTTGCCATCTTCCTATGACTGTGTGTTTTTGTAATAAAATGAATTTTGCTTCGTTATTCATGTTTGATTATTCTGAAGGGCCGTGATGACCTGAGACAAGATGCTGTCATGCAGCAGGTTTTCCAGATGTGTAACACATTACTGCAGAGAAACACTGAAACCAGGAAGAGGAAATTGACTATCTGCACATATAAGGTAAAACTAGTTTGTGTTCTGATGCTTCAGCAAGAAAAGATACCATTATTTGGACTAGGGATCAGCATGTTTTCTGTGAAGGGCCAAACAGTAAATATTTTAGGTTTTGTGGCCACATAGGTCTCTGTCACATATTTTTCTTTACCTTTTCTTTTTAACTCTTTAAACCGGGAAAGCAGCCAGGCATGGTGGCGCACGCTTGTAGTCCCAGTACTTGGGAGGCTGAGACAGAGGATCACAGGTTTGTGGCCAGGCTCAGCTACTTAGTGAGGCCCTGTTTCAAAATAAAGAATAAAAAATAGGGCTGGGGATGTAGCTCAGAGGTAGAATGCCCCTGAGTTCAATCCCCAGTACCACAAAAATAAAAAAAATAAATAAACCAGGAAAGCCATTCTTAGCTCACAGGCTGTACAAAAACAGACTGATGCTGGATTTAGTCTAAAGGCCATAGATTGCCAACCTCTGATTTAGATGATACCATTTTTTATTTTCTTTTTAAAAAGTGTTCATTAGTGTTGATTGTAGTTAGGTGTTATCGTCAACTGAAGTCTTTTCTGCTGTCTTTTCTTTGTACTCAACAATGTATCATAGAGATCTTTCTCATTTTTTAACAACTGTATTGTGTGTGTATACATCTTTTATTTTACAAGCCCTTATGGATGGACATTTGGGTTGTTTCCCAACTTGTGTCTACTGCAAAACTTCCTACCTTGAACATTACTCAGCTTATCTTTGTTTTAAGTAATATTAAGTCCTCATTTTGAAAGGCCTATTTTCCGTAGATTTCTGGTTTCATTCCTAACTCATTTTTCTCCTTTCCTCTTTTGTCACTGCTGTGGTATGACTCATTATCTTATTTGTTTTTCCTGTTCTTAGGAGGATATAAATAAATTAAGAAAATGTTTGGTTGGGCGTGGTGGCACACGCCTGTAATTCCAGCACTTGGGAGGCTGAAACAGGAGGATCGCGGTTTGAGGACAGCCTCAGCAAGTAGTGAGACTCTCATCAACCTAGTGAGACCGTTTCAAAATAAAAATAAAATAGGGCTGGGGTGTAGCTCAGAGGTAGAATGCCTCTGAGCTCAATCCCCAGTACCGCAAAAGAAGAAAGGAAGGAGGGAGGGAGTTAAAATAATTCACTACTAGAGCAGCATCCTTCCAGAAACTCTTAGAGTAGTCCAGGTATCTGTTTCTTTTACTCTCAAAATGGTACATGCCAACAAATGGTTTATTTTCTCTAGCAAGTTAACTCTTTCAAATCTGGAGCTATTCTAACCCTTGATATAGTTTAAAAAATATAATGGAGCTGGGTGTGGTAGTACATGCCTGTAATCCCAGTACTTGGGAGGCTGAGACAGGAGGATTACAAGTTCAAGGCCATCCTAAACAACTTAATGAAACCTGTTTCAAAATAAAAAAAAAATAAAATAGGGCTGGGGGTATAGCTTGGGAGTAGTATAGTACACCCTTGGATTCAATCCCCAATACCTCCCCCCCACCAAAAAAAATAATGATAAATATATATATTTATTATATATATAATGAAAAAGTTCCATTCACAACAATAAAAAGTATTTAGTGTGAATAAATTGCTAGCAAGAGACATGGAGGACTACATGGAAAAAATAAGAAAAAAGGAAAAAGAGGTACAGTATCATGTCTTAAATGGGAAGACATTGAAATTTTTTATTTTATTTCAAATTAATGTATAGACTTAGTGAAATTCCAACCAAATTTTTTGTAACTTGGAAAAATGATTTAAATGTTTATCTTGAGCTGGGTGTGGTAGCGCACACCTGTAATCCCAGTACTTGGGAAACTGAGACAGGAGGATCGCAAGTTCAGAGACAGCCTCAGCAACTTAGTGAGGCTCTCAGCAACTTAGCAAGACTCTGTTTTCAAACAAATATTAAAATAGGGCTGGGAGTGTAGTCCGGAGGTAGAATGCCCCTGGGTTCAATCCCCAGTACCACACACACACACACACACACACAAAAAAGTTTATCTTGAAATACATAATCATGATAATGACTGAAATTTTTTTTAAAAAGTAATAAGTGCGCCGGGCGTGGTGGCGCACGCTTGTAATCCCAGTACTTGGGAGGCAGAGATAGGAGGATCCGGATTCGCGGCCAGCCTCCGCTACTTAGTGAGGCCCTCCGCAACTTAGTGAAACCCTGTTTCAAAATAAAGAATAAAAAATAGGGCTGGGGGTGTAGCTCGGAGGTAGAACGGGTTCAATCCCCAGTAACGCAAAAAAAAAAAAAGTAATAAGTGAGAGTGGACTTAATCCAGTCATACTAGAACAAATGATAAAAGTTTAGTAATGAAAATGAGATGGTTCATGGAATAAAAGTAGATAGATTGGGCTAGGGATGTATCTCAGTGTACAATACTTACCTAGTACACAGAAGGCTCTTGGTTTGATTCCCAGCACTGAAAAAAAAGAAACAAACAAACAAAAAGAATAGCTCAGTAAAACTTAATAAGAAGCCTTATTTATTCATGTGCACATTTATAAAAAGTCAATATATATAATAAAACTTTGTGTGTGTGTGTGTGGTACTGGGGATTGAACCCAGGGGGATTCTACCTGAGAGCTACACCCCCAGCTCTTTTTTTTTTCTTTTCTTCTTTTTTTTTTTTTTTTTTTTTTTTTTTTTTTTTTTTTTTTTTTTTTTTTGCAGTACCGGGGGGCGTTCCACCTCCGAGCCACAGCCACACCCCCGGCCCTATTTTTTATCCTTTATTTTGAAACCGGGTCTCACGAAGTTGTGGAGGGCCTCACTAAGTAGCTGAGGCTGGCTGGGAACCCAGATCCTCCGGTCTCCGCCTCCCCAAGTACTGGGATTACAAGCGTGGGCCACCACGCCTGGCTTTCTTTCTATTTTGAAAGTCTCACTGTGTTGTTGAGAAACTTGCTAAGTTGCTGAGGCTGTCCGCAAACCTGTGATCCTCTTGTCTTAGCCTTCCAAGTACTGAGATTACAGGTGTGTGTGCCTGGCTTTATACTAAAACCTTTAAAAAGTTTCGGAAGCTGGGCGTGGCAGTACATGCCTGTAATCCCAGTACTTGGGAAGCTGAAATAGGAGGATCACAGGTTCCAGGCCAGCCTCAGCAAAAAAAAATATCCTGAATAAGTTGAAAATGCTGTTTTCTCTGGGTGTGATGGAATCATAGGTGACACCCGCTTTTTTATATATTTCCAGTTATCCATAGTGAACTTTTGTGTGTGGCAGGCAGGGAGGGGGGGTGCTGGGGATTGAACCCTAGAGCATTCTGCCTCTGAGCTATACTGTCAACCCTATTTTATTTTTGTTTTGAAACAAGGTCTTGCTAGGTTGCTGAAAGGCTCCCTATGTTTCTGAGGCTGTCCTTGAACCTTCAATTCTCTGGTGTCAACTTCCCAGGTACTGGGATTATAGGCATGCACCACTGTGCCCAGCTCACATTTTTTATTATACGAATAATTGATAGCCGGCCGTGGTGGCGCACTCTTGTAATCCCAGTACTTGGGAGTCTGAGATGGAAGGATCCGGGTTCGCGGCCAGCCTCAGCTACTTAGTGAGGCCTCTGCAACTTAGTGAGACCGTTTCAAAATAAAGAATAAAAAATAGGGATGGGGGTGTAGCCCGGAGGTAGAATGTCCCTGGGTTCAATCCCTGGTACCACCAAAAAAAAAAAAAAAGAATAATTGCTAAATTAGAAGCCCCAAATAGTTAGGGGGTTGGGGGAAAAGAAATTAGATCTACTTCCAAAATTCTGGCTGAATCAAGCTCTTATCATTTAAAGCATAACTTAGTTTTATGGTTATTTTAACTGCTTTCAGAAACAAATTCTTATAAAGCTAATTTCTTAGTTGCAGGGGAAGGAAGGGGGTGAACTATTTGCTAGGAAAAACACTTTTTCTTAGCTTTTAAGTTTGTGAGAAATTACTTTTTATTTTTTAATTTTTTTTTTTTTTGGCGGTACTGGGATTGAACCCAGGGGCATTCTACCTCTGACCGACACCCCCAGCCCTATTTTTTTATCCTTTATTTTGAAACTGGGTCTCACTAAGTTGTAGAGGGCCTCACTAAGTAGCTGAGGCTGGCCACGAACCTGGATCCTCTGGTCTCAGCCTCCCAAGTACTGGGATTACAGGCGTGCGCCACCACGCCCAGCTTGTGAGAAATTTATGACATGGAACTTTATGAGATATTAACTAATATAATAGATGCTTTTCATTAGCAGTTTAAAAAGAAAGCCCTCAGTGAAGATTTGTGAAAGCTGTTCTGTAGAATTACTTCTTTGATGTGGTTTAAGTTAGTAGTAATCAGACTTTAGCAGACATGTTAATTACTTGAAGGGTTGGTTAAAACAGATTGCTGAACTCCATTCTCAGAATTTTACTTTGATTTAGGGTCCAGGGACCACACTTTAATATCTACCTGTCTGATTACTTTGTATTGATTGAACTTAATTATAAAACAGAGTTGATCAGCTTTTAGCTATCACCTATCTAAAGATTGTTAAGTTGTTAGAAAGCAAATATTCTATCAAATAGAAGGAAGTTGTTATGCTGTAAATGCTGAGCTTTTAGATCACAAGATGATGACTGAAGAATTAGGTTACAGTGGGTAACAAAAATATGAGCTATAGGAGTACCTCCTAAGCAGCTGTTTCCAAGCATATACACTATAGAACCTCCAAAATTCATTGCTATAGAGCATGAGAGAAAGCCTTGACCTAGATTGTTTTGAAGGTAAACTTCCATCTCTACCTCATAACTTTTTCATCATCTCATTTTTGTACAGAACTATTTACCATACAAATTATTCCACTAAGATGCCTAGAAAATAGGCAGCCCACATAATTAATTATCTAATGTTATACATCTGAATATCAACATGTAACCTCTAAACATAAGAGTTTAGGTTTGATTTGATTATTTAGAATTATAACACTAGCCAATAGACCTGTGTTATTTTGAGATTATGACAAAAATATGTGAATTGTGTCATCAATCTATTGAACTAGCTGTTGTTTTTAGCTCAGGTTCCTGGAGTTGCTGTAGGGAAGCCATATACCTGGTGCAGTTCTTCTGTGGAGCCATTCGCAATCCTGGGATTCAGGCCTCTTGTCATCATTGTGTCAACAAGAGGGTACATTTACAACTTGAACCTAGTCTTAGTACCCAAATCTCATGTGTCAGTATGCATTGTCAAAAGAAGATACATTGTATATTAAGGTGCACTAGTATCTCTTGTCAAAATCAGGTGGACCTCCGCAACTTCGTGAGACCCCAGTTTCAAAATAAAGTATAAAAAATAGGGCCGGGGGTGTAGCGCAGAGGTAGAACGCCCCTGGGTTCAATCCCCGGCACACACACACACACACACAAAAATCAGGTGAGATGAAGACAAAATTTTTAACCATTCATGCTGGTAATTCATAGTCCTATGACATTAACCAGATCACTAAGGCTGGCTTGATTTTTCTCCACCAAAACAAGTTTACACAGTATAATGAACAGTAAGCCTAAAGTCCAAAATGTTAGAGGATTCATTTTCTAAAACGCATGTCTCTTATAAATGGTATTTAGTGCTGAAGGAAGGCTTGTACTTCACCTCTTCATCCTGCCTTGTGCCGATAAACTTCTGTTCTTTGTGCTGTGTGTTTCAGAACATTCTTCTCAGTGTTCTGGGGGAGGCGCCATAATGTCCGAAAGCCATTATTGACTGTATATAGTGAAGTAACTTCATTTTCTGTATCTACAATGATACCAGCTATGTACCTTGAGAGAATTGAGAAAATAGTCATCATGCATTTTTTGGTGATACCAACATGGAATAACCCAGGGAATACCCAGTTGAAACTGACTTCCAGAGCATCTTTTGTACCAGAAAAAACACTGTCATTTGCCTTTGGAAACCTAAATTCAGGTGTTTCTCCATCAACCAACATCACACAGTAGGGACTCTGAGTTAAAGCAGAAAAAAAGTATCCTATTCCTTTCTGGATCAATATCTCAACAAAAGATAAGGGTTTGGTTTTTTGCTTGTTTGTCTTTTCCTATAACGATACCAATAGGGAGCAATTAATGGAAAAGAGACCTTAAGCAGGCTATACTATAATGCAGAAATATTAATATGATCAAGCATTATAAGTTACAGCTAGCTCAGAGTTAGACAGGGCTGGATTTCCTGGAGAGAGGCATTTAGAGGTACTTACACAGGAAGCAAAATTAGATGGGAAGACCATGAGATCATTCATTTGTTCAATAAATGTTAATTTCATGCCTAGTGTTATGTTAACGTACCCTACTGGTGCTGGGGATATAAAAGTCATAAAACATAGCCATAGGCCTTAACGAGTTATACTTTAATAGGGAAAATAGTCACAGAAACATAATGTTATTTATTGTTACTTAATGTTATTTATGTTGTTAACATGACAGTGTTAGGGGCGGTGCCAGGTAGTGTTACGGAGCATCATGACAGTAGGCATGGCCTTGAAGGGGTCATACAAGTGACTGGAAATATTTAGATTATGGATGTTGCTCAGTAGTTCTAGACCTTTTGCTCTTTGGAGATCTAGCCTGCTTACGACACCCTGTTCTTCCTTTAGTCAGTCTATAAAAGACGACTTGTCGCCTCACATAGCCTTGTGGAAGGGCTGGTTCCTGATAAGATTTGTTATGTAGAGGTTTAAGAGATACCTCGAACTTGATAAATGTAATGTAGAACTCTCAAAATACCCCAAACCAAAATAACCTGCTCTTTCACTTGTTGGCAAATGGTACCACCTTCATTCAGTTGGTCTGACAAAAATGTAGGGGACTTCTTTTCTTTTTACTTTTATTATGGAAAATTTCAGATAATATATAAAAAGAGACCATGATATAATGAACCCTTTGTACCCATTATTCAGTTTAAATAATTATGAACTCATGGACAATTTTATTTGTTTCTACTACTACCCACTCCTCCCTCCAGTATTATTTTGAAGCAAGATGTCCTATCTGTAAATATTTCAGTGTGTCGATATATTAAGTAGTATATCTTTTAAAAATATAATCACAGCCAGGCATAGTGGCACACACCTGTAATCCCAGTACTTGGGAGGCTGAGACAAGAATACAGGTTCGAGGACAGCCTCAGCAACTTAGACCCTATTTCAAAATAAAACATAAAATAGGGCTGGGGGTATAGCTCAGAGGTAGAATGCTCCTGGGTTCAATCCCCAGTACCACAAAAAAAAAAACAAATAAATAAAAAATAAAAGTATAATCACAATACTGTCATCTAAAACAATCAGCAAAAATTCCTAAATATCACCAAATGTGGAGGGTCCTTTAAAACTCTCTCTTTCTCAAATCTCACGTCTATTCCATCAGCAAGTCCTATCAGTTTATTTTCAGTAAAGTCACTTTTCACCACCTGTGCCAGTATTTCCCTTCTCTTACAATCACTTCTCTCTAGATATTAGAGTATCAAACTAAGCATTTACTCTGCTCTTGGCCCACTAAGCTAGTTCTATTTACAAGAGTAATCCTTTTTAGAATTCTAAGAGAATTTGCCACTTTCCTGTTAAGAACTTCTGGTGGGTCCACAGTATCCCTGAGTAAAAGCTCACCAGGTAATTGCCTGTATCCTTTCTCCAGCCTTATCCACCACCCTCCCCATCTCCTCTCCATTGACCTCATCTGATCTTTTGCTGTAACTTAGATATACCTCCCTTTTTTTGGTACTGGGGATTAAATCCAGGGATATTCAACCTCTGAGCTGCAGCCCAGCCCCCCCCCCCACCTTTTTGTGGTACCGGGGATTGAACCCAGGGGCATTCTACCTCCGGGCTACACCCTCAGCCCTATTTTTTTTTATTCTTTATTTTGAAACAGGGTCTCACTAAGTTGCAGAGGGCCTCACTAAGTTGCTGAGGCTGGCCACAAACCTGCGATCCTCCTGTCTCAGCCTCCCAAGTACTGGGATTACAAGCGTGCGCCACCATGCCTGGCAGCCCCCCATTTTTTTTCTTTTATTTTGAAACAGGGTCTCACTAAAGTTGCTGAGGATCTCGCTAAATTGCTGAGGCTGGCCATGAACCTGTGATCCTCCTGTCTCAGCCTCCCAAGTACTGGGATTATAGGCATGCGCACCACCACGCCTAGCTATACACCCCCCCCCCATTCAACTCAGGATTTCGGTGCTTCCCTCTGCCTGGAATGTTCTTCCTCAGATCTTTACACCCGTTACTCCCTTCATTCAGGTTTTTGCTCCAGTGTTGCCTCCTCAGGAGCCGGTCTCTGATTATGTTGCTACTATTACTCACTTTCTTTTTAAAATTTATGTTTTGTTCTATTATACTTACTATCTGGCATCATTAAATGTTTATAAGTGTATAGGTCCCCTCACATTTATGAGGACGTAATCTTCATCTGTCTTATTTTCCATTCTAATCTCAGTGCCTCAGCACCATGTATAACACATAATTTACTCTTAACAGATATATATATATATATATATATATATATATATATATATTAAATTAAAGTCCTTAGTATGCAAAACACAAAACAGTTACACATATTTGAGTACATTAAAATAGAAATGTATAGAATTAAAGGTACTATAAAGAGAAGGGATCAACTTAGAAAATGGATATAATAATGTTATAACAAAGGATTATTGTAATAACAGGAATTTATATACAGAATATATAGAACTCTTACACAGTTAATAAGATAATCCATTAGAAAAAGAGAGAAAAGAATACAAATGGGCAATTCACAAGAAGAAAATATTTGAGTGGCCAATAAACTTATCAAATGATGCTTTATAGAGCCGGGCGTGGTGGCGCACGCTTGTAATCCCAGTACTTTGGGAGGTGGAGACCGGAGGATCTGGGTTCGCGGCCAGCCTCAGCTCGCTCGCTCGCTCTCTCTCTCTCTCTCCCTCCCTCCCTCCCTGTCCCTCTCTCTCTCTCTCTCTCTCTCTTTCTACTTAGTGAGGCTTCCGCAACTTCGTGAGACCCGGTTTCAAAATAAAGCATAAAAAAATAGGGCCGGGGGCGTAGTGCGGAGGTAGAACGCCCCTGCGTTCAATCCCCGGTACCGCAAAAAAAAAAAAAAAATGATGCTTTATTAGTCATCTGGAAAATACAAAACCACAATGTGCTAAAATTATACACTTATATTGGGAAAGTATAAAAGTCTTATAAATATGTTGGGAGAGTTAGGGAATAACTCTTCTGGTAGGTTTGTGAATTGGTACAATCACTTTGGAGTTTTTTTTTGTTGTTCTTGTTTTTGTGTGTGTGTGTGGTACTGGAGATTGAACCCAGGGGCATTCTACACCCCCAGCCCTTTTAAAAAATTTTGAAACAGGGTCTCACTGTGTTGCTGAGAGTCTCACTACTTACTGAAACTGACCTTGAACCTGAGATCCTCCTGTTTCAGCCTCCCAAGTATTGGGATTACAGGCATGCGCCACCATGCCCAGATGGTACAATCACTTTGGATAATTATTTAGCAGTATCTGGTTAATTTAGTTAAAAATACACATTCCCTATGATCCAGCTCTTCAGTTCCTAGATATATACCCTAGAAATGCTACAATACAGTCAGCAGTTGACTATCATTGCATCACTATTTCAGGGAAATCTGGAAACAGTATAAATGTTAATATGCAAACTGGGCAAATATGACAGTGGTGGTTTATTTATACAGTATGCAGTTGTGAAAATGAATGACTTAGAGCTAATGTTCTAACATTGCTAAAGTAAAACAGTGTTGACTGAGACAAAAGCAACTTGTAGAAACATACATACATCTTTATTTAAGGTTTGCATCATGGGGAGCTTTGAAATAACGATATACCCAAAAAAACACCCTGAAAACCATGAATATGATAAAGCAGTTAGCAGTCATCTTGATGGTAGGAGGGGCCTGAGATTAGTAAAGGGAACAAAGGACGTCTCATCTCTTCCCCAGCAAATATGAGGAAATCTTAGATTTAATACAGTTGCTTAATATCTAAAAGAGTATTTGTTTACATCATTTTTATACTTTATGTATGTTTATAATATACCATAATTTAAAAAAACAACTACCTCAATAAAATTGCTCATTTTATATTTAGAACTACATATTAACTTTGGTAAAGCTAATAAAACTGTTTACAGCAAGAATATGTGTACTTTCAATTATTAAGGAATATTAGAATTGAGACAACATCCATGGGTAATATTTTTCTAGGTGAAATTCCTTAAGTTTAATTGATAATAAAAGTAGGAGGGGGGGACATGTATGTTAATATCAAATTGATAATCATTGTGATGTGAGACTACAATGCACCAATAAAAGTATGTTTAAAAAAACAAAATATTCTCCCACATAATATACTGGGATAGTCCTAACAATAGTAAATCTTGATCCATAGATAGATGTGCCATTTAATAAAAATAAATAATGCAGAAGAACTCAAAAAAAAAGTAGAACAAAAGTAGCTGTACATGGAGATGCACACCTGTAATCCCAGCTACTTGGGAAGCTGAGACAGGAGGATTGTGAAATTGAGGCCAGCCTGAGCAACATAGCAAAACACCATCTCAGAAAAAAGTTCTTTTTATAAGGAAAGCAGAGTTGATTCTCTGCTAGATGGAACAAGTTGAGTGTGGATCAATGATGACTATAATTAACAGGAGTGATCTCTCAAGAACTCATGGGGATTGAAAGATGGGTAGGTTCTCACAAGTCTAATTTTATTCTTTGAAATTGTTTATTTCCTGTTGCTTCTTTCCTCCAAGGAACTTTGTCTCCTATGGATAGAGACACATTAATATAGCTTGAAATAATGTCTTTTACTGACCTATGGTTGAATGGTCATCATCTGCTCTTATTGGCCATCCATGATCAAAAAGTATTTAATTTAACTTCAGGTGGTTCCCCTCTCTCAGCGAAGTGGTGTTCTTGAATGGTGCACAGGAACTGTCCCTATTGGTGAATATCTTGTTAACAATGAAGATGGTGCTCACAAAAGATACAGGCCAAAGGATTTCAGTGCCCTTCAATGCCAAAAGAAAATGATGGTGAGTAGCACTCAAAATTAAAAGTTATTGAAAGATTATTCAGTTGCTTATTAAGGCTGTCAGCTACCAAATATTATAGAGTACAAAAAGTTTTAATTTCATGAGATAATTGGTAAAGATACTAAGTTTAAAAAAAAAGTAAACTCACCAGGATGAAAATGCACATAAGTGAAAAAGGTTTTGAAACAATGCAAAGTGTCCATCCTTGTCAGATAAGAAAATTAAACATTATTCAGTGTATACTAGTTTGCTTCAATTTGGGATAAGTTAATTTTTAACAAAACAAACAAAATGTCAATTAAAAAAAGATTATGCAATAATTTTATATGAAATTGATATAGAGAACCAAAGATATTTTCCAATTACTGGCCATGTTGTCTGACACTGTTATCAGCAGTGTTTATTGACTGCCTCCTACCTACCAGGTGCTATTCTGAGATTTCACCAATAATATGACTAATCATCATCATTCTATTCCCCACTTTAAAATGAGAAGTTTAGAGAATTTAACTTGGTCAAGGCCAATGACCTACTAACAGTGTAGCAAGGATTTGAGCCTTGTCTATCCAACTCCAAAATCCATTTACTTTTGATTTTGTGCTTTCTGTTACATGTTTTTAAAATAAGCGGTAAGTCTGTAGGCATGATCATGAAGTCTGTGTAGGACAGACAGGGTAAAGGACAGGCATGAAGGAACAAGTGGTTGGTTCTACCTTGGGCAGGGAAGAATTGAATTAAATTCAAGAAAGGCTTCATAGAGAAGAAAGTACTTGAAAAAAACTTGGTAAATTAGTGGGTTTTTTAGGCAGAAGAAGCATCAGGAAGGAGTTATGAACAGGCAGAGACAACATAGGCGTAGTCTTTGAGGAGGAATAGATAGATGAGGTTGGAGCAGTAATTGGTGGTCAAAAAATGGAGGGTTGCTTTATGAAATGCTAAGGTGTTTAGACCCTTGAGAAGGATAGTAATATCAATATTTGCTTTTTAGAAAAATTTAGTGAATTTAACTTGGTCAAGGCCAATGACCTACTAACAGTATAGCAAGGATTTGAGCCTTGTCTGTCCAACTCCAAACTCCACAGCATTGTGGGTTGTGTTTTTGAGAAAGCAGATTAGAAGTGTGAGAGGGGGTCTGAACTAATAATAATAATGGTAGGAATGAAGAGTCATGGGTAGATATGAGAAATATTAAGGAGGCAGAACATAGCTTTTAAGTTGAACTGCTGATAAGAAATGTGGTTGGGGAAAAAGGAGTGCCTCCCAGTTTTCTGGTTGGGGTGACCAAGTGGACGGTGAAGCTGTTTACCAAGTTGAAGAATAGAAGAGGTCCTCAAAGTTTTCCAAAGATGAAGGGGTGTTTTGTTTGGATTTGGGAGTGATCTAAGTAAAGATGTTGAGTGGGCAGCTGGAGCAGCACATCAAGCTGGAGTTGAATAAAGATACAGATTAGGAAGTCATCAGCACTTAGGTGGGAGTCAAGCCCTTTGAAGAAGACACGCTTTGCTGCAGGGAAGAATTCTGTAAGAGGCGTTGGAGGACAGGGCTCTGAGATGTGCCAACAGCCTTGCCCTCCCTCAGTCGTTCTCCATTCTTTTTTCTCGTTCCTATCACAGCCCTAGTGCTCTGACGCTACCTGAAATTATCTGGAGCTGCCTTTGTCATTTGCATTTAGTTCCATTTTAGATGACAAAATCATTTGAATTATAATTTAATTAAAACCATCACTATTACTGTGCCTCCTTCCCTTAAAAGTAACATGGAAATCCTAAAGGAATTATGATTTATAATTAATTGCTTCCATGGCCAGACTGTTAGCTTCATATGAGTAGAGTATTTTGTTCATTTTTTTTACTGCCTCATGTCTATTAATATTATTCATTCAGAAATGTAATGGATATTAATCGAAGTAGCTGAACACAATATTGAGAAAATAATGTTATATATGATCTATTTAAAGGATGTGCAAAAGAAATCCTTTGAAGAGAAATATAAAATCTTCATGGATATTTGCCAAAATTTTCAGCCAGTTTTCCGTTACTTCTGCATGGAAAAATTCTTGGACCCAGCTATTTGGTTTGAGAAACGTCTGGCTTATACACGCAGTGTGGCCACTTCTTCTATTGGTAACCTTCTTGTACTTCCTAGTAGACTCAGCACTTTCCTGTATTCTGAATTGCAAGAGGTGGTGGTAACCAAATTATCTTCATCATTAGATCATTGTATTTCTTGTTTATCCTGATTCTTAGATTCTAACCATAGTTTTTCATAGCTTTAACAGAAAAGAATTCCCCTACTCTGAGGTAGGGAAATAAAACTTTTTTCCTTCTTTGTTTTATAGTGAATGTGGCTTATTTTCTCTCCCTTCAATTTTTTTTTTTTTTTTTTGCGGTACCAGGGATTTAACCCAGGGGCATTCTACCTCCAGGCCACACCCTCAGCCCTATTTTTATTCTTTATTTTGAAACAGGGTCTCACTAAGTTACAGAGGGCCTCACTAAGTAGCTGAGGCTGGCTGTGAACCCGGATCCTCTGGTCTCAGCTTCCCAAGTACTGGGATTACAAGCATGCGCCACCACGCCCGGCTTCAATATATCATTTTTGAGATTTTCTTTAAAAAATAACCCCATTTGACTTATTTCCTTGAATTATTATTGTTCTTTTGTGCAAATTCTCTGATAGTATAATATCACAAAATGATTCTGTTTAATAGAATACTGTTTTCACAATAGGAATTGTGGTATATATTTAAATATTCAATGTACAACGGATATTTTTTACTTTGTTTTTTAATTTCTAAGACATTGGAATAGCTATAAAGCAATTACCTCAGTCTTGGAGTATGACTGCTAACAGGAACATCAAAGATCATCTAAGCTATTGCTTGTGTTTTGGTACTGAGGATTGAACCCAGGGCCATTCTACCTCTAAGCTACACCCCAAGCCCTATTTAATTTTTTATTTTGAAACAGGTTGTCACTAAGTTGCTTAGGGTCTCACTAAGTTGCTGAGACTGGCCTGGAACCTGCGATCCTTCTGTCTCAGCTTCCCAAGTACTGTTATTGCAGACATACACCTCCACACCTGGCTTAAGTTTTGCTTTTTAACTAAAGATGATTCTCTCCATCACTTATATACCATACTCAGAGAAGCAGGGCTTGTATGTTTTGAAAAGTACCCAAGAAATTGTGATACTCTTCTACATTGAGAATCACTAATATGATTCAGGTGATTAATTTGCAAACAAGAAAGTGCCTGGCCAGGCACTTCGGCATCCTGATTCCCTACCAACTCTTTGTTCTGTAACACTTTTTATGGTGTCTCTCATTAGGTTAAAAGCATTTTAAGGCATGTCATCTGTCTTAAAAACAGAAATGCAGGTTTACCTAAATATATATACCTGCTGAAGTGAATTAATAATTTGTGTTCAGTATATTCATCTAGCAGGAGGATGTTTCACTGAAGAATGAAGAATTTACCCATAGACTTCTCAATTCATAAGTATACACAGTAAAAATTTGAGGGTATATAATGTACTGCTTTGGCCCAGGTAAATATTGGGTCTCAAATTTATTCACACCATTTTTCAAAGTACTAATAAATTATCACTTATGCCCTTTAATAAAGAGAAATTTTTTAGCAAATTGTCTGTTTATAAAATGCATTATGAATTAAAGTAGCTGCCCAGATTTGACTTAAATTCAAAATGACCTCTTTATGCTAAAAAGCACAAAATTCTTAAAAATTATTAGAATCAATGCTATTAGTTGAAATTACAGCTTACTGTATATTAGAAATAATGAAATTAGTAACTTCAGTTTGCTGTTCTTTTCCAGTTGGTTACATCCTTGGACTTGGTGACAGACATGTACAGAATATCTTGATAAATGAGCAGTCAGCAGAACTTGTACATATAGATTTAGGTAAGTAATAAAAGATACATATCTTTATTTAGTCATCATAGAATGTTGTTTGCCTAACAGGATGTCACAAATATGAGGGAGAAGGACACATCAGAGTTACATATATGTATGTATGTATGTATGTATGTGGTTTTTTTTTAAATCATAAACACTGGTGCTGGAAGGAGTAGCTGTCTTCCTGGGATAATGAGTATACTTACTAGAAGGGTGACAATTGAGTCAAGTCTTCAAGAAGGAAAGTAAGGATAATTGAGACAAAAGATAGGGAAGATTTGAAAGAAGGAATAATTAAGATGTACCATGTTGTGGGAATGGTGAGACAGTAAATGTGGTTGGAGTAGCTGGGCATGGCTGTAATCCCAGTACTTAGGAGGCTGAGACAGGAGGATCACAGGTTCACAGCCAGCCTTGGCAACTTAGTGAGACCCTCAGCAAATCAGTGAGACCCTGTTTCAAAGTAAAAAAAAATAAAATAGTATTGGGGGTATAGCTCAGAGGTAGAATGCCCTTGGGTTCAATCCATAGTAACACACACACACACAGAGTGGTTAGAGTGAAGTTTGCATGTATACTAGACTTAAAGCTAAGCCAAAGAGTTTTGACTTTTTTTTGTGTGTGTGTAGTACTGGGGATTGAACCCAGGGGCATTCTACCTCTGAGCTACACCCCCAGCCCTATTTTTTATTCTTTATTTTGAAACAGGGTCTCACTAAGTTGCAGAGGGCCTCACTAAGTAGCTGAGGCTGATCACGAACCTGGATCCTCCTGTCTCAGACTCCCAAATACTGGAATTAGAAGCATGCGCCACCATGCCCGGCTTTTGACTTTAATCTCTCAAACTATGAAAAGTAAATGAAGTACTTGGGAGGCTGAGATAGGAGGATCGCAGGTTCGAAGCCAGCTTCAGCAATTTAGTGAGGCTTTCAGCAACCTAGTGAGACCCTGTTTCCAAATAAGAAATAAAATCGGGCTGGGGGTGGAGCTCAGATGTAGAATGCGTCTGAGTTCAATCCCCAGGACCAAAAAAAAAAAAAAAAGACTCAAATGAGCAAGATTCCAAGATGGCGTCTTCATGTGTGTGTCTACGGCTCAGTGCTTCTCCATGTGGCCTCTCTCGGGGCTCCAAGAGGAAGGGAGTGGAAGTTAAGGGCTAGGCCAGCAACCCGCAGTGTCACTTCCATCACATGTTGTCAGTCCTAGCAGCATCATAGGTCCATTTAGGTCCTTTTCTCTCTTTCTGGGACTCCAAAGCTGTATGTTAGACCTCTTCACTGCATCATTATGCCATTTGCTGCCTTCTATATTTTCCAACCTTTTTCTCCCCTCTGCTTCACCCCTTGGTATCAGTGGTAGCTATCTGGGGAATCTGGGCTTCCCCAGCCCTACTCATCTGTCGCAAGAAGTCCTTTCCCCCTTGGATCCCTTTCACTGGAGGCCTAGTAGGGAACCTGGACTTCTAGAACCTTCCACCTAGCAATAACAGGGTGATGATTCCCAAAAGCAGCAAAAGCAGAAGTTAAAGATCCAGAATCACATAATAACTAAAAGGTCTAGGTTTCAATAGAAAATGAAAAGTCATACCGACAACCAATCTCAATTTAAATGCAAAACGGCAGTCCATAGGTACAAACACTGAGATGACAAATGTGTTAACATTATCCAACAAATATTTTAAAGCGGCCATTGTAAACCTGTGTGAAACAAATGAAAATACAAGAAGTTCAACACAGAAATAGAAGATGTAAAGGATGGAAATTTTTAGAACAGAAAAATACATAATTGAAATAAAAAATTTCAACAGCAGAATGAGGGAACAGAAGAATAAATAAACACAAAAACAGAATAGTATAAATTGCCTGATCTGAACAACAGAGAAAAAAATCAGCATCAAGGGTTAGACAGAGTTATAAGATTTGACCCCACAAGTACAACCCTTAAGAACACTCAAAATTCAATAGTTAAAAAAAATCCTGTTGTAAAATAAACAGAAAGCTTGAACAGATACTTCATCAGAGAAAATATTCAGATAGCAGATAAGCACACAAAAAGGTATTTACCTGCACTACAAATGTGTATAGTCATTTTATTCATAAGACTCAAAGACTGGAAGTAACACAGATGTCCTTCAATAGGCTAATGCTTAGAAAACCTGTGCTATACCCTTATCATGGAATTCTACTCAGCAATAAAAAATATTGCATTGATAATGCACAATTATTTGGATGAATCTCTGTGCTGAATAAAAAGAGCTCATCTTAAAAGTTTATATACTGTATGATTCCATTTATACTTGAAGTGACAAAATTATAAAAATGGAAAACATTAGTGGTTGCAGAAAATTGGGGGTGGGGTGGGGAGAGATAGACCTTGGGAGAAAATTAAGTGTGGCTATAAAAGGGCAGTATGAAGGATCCTTGTGATGGAAATGTTATATATCTTGACTGCATCACTGTCAGTATCCTAGTTGTGATGTTGTACTGTACTACCATTAGGGAAAACTGGGTAAAAGGTATATAGGATGATCTTTTTGTATCATTTCTTAAAACTGCATATTAGTCTATGATTATTAGAATTTTCATTTAAAAATGTTCTAAAATAAGCCAGGCATGGTGATGCATGCCAGTAATCCCAGCTACCTGGGATGTTGAGGGAGGAGGATCACAATTTCAAAGCCAGGCAACTTAGGGTAACCTTGTCTCAAAGCTTGAGATGTAACTCAGTGGTAGAGCACTTGCCTCCTAGCATGTGTGAGGCCCTGGGTTTAATCCCCAGTATTGGAAAAAAAATGTTTTTTCTAAATATATGTATGTATGTCTTTGGCATTTTAAGTTCTACCAGACATTACTTCTTATACTTTTTTCTTTTTTTTTTCTTTTGTGGTGCTGGGGATTGAACCCAGGGGGTATTCTACCTGTTTATTTATTTGGAAACAGGGTCTCACTAAGTTGTTGAGGCTGGCTTCAAACCTGCAATCCTCCTGTCTCAGCCTCCCAAGTACTGGGATTACAGCCACCTGCCACCACTTCTAGCTCATTACTTACTTTTTAAAAAATAATCCTTTAATCGGGCATGGTGGTGCACACTTGTAATCCCAGTACTTGGGAGGCTGAGACCAGAGGATCCAGGTTCGCGGCCAGCCTCAGCTACTTAGTGAGGCCCTCCGCAACTTAGTGAGACACTGTTTCAAAATAAAGAACAAAAAAATAGGGCTGGGGTGTAGCTCAGAGGTAGAATGCCCCTGGGTTCAATCCCCAGTACTGCAAAAAAAAAAAAATCCTTTAATTAGACTTCTAATTGTCTCGAGAAGTTATATTTTTGGATTTGAGGTGGATCTCATAGACAGTGACAGAGATGAAGTAGGCAAGGATAGCATGTGTGTTGTAGTACCATTAGAATACAGGTGACAGATTATTCCTTGCCCTTGCAAACTTCACATGACAGTTGGGAAGGAAGTAAATCAGCTGTTAAGCCTCCTAACCTCACTGTATTTTTTATTTTAGGGGTTGCTTTTGAACAGGGTAAAATCCTTCCTACTCCTGAAACAGTTCCTTTTAGACTCACCAGAGATATTGTGGATGGCATGGGCATTACTGGTGTTGAAGGTGTCTTCAGAAGGTAAGTGATAGAAAGTAAGAGAACGCAATTTTGGCACCAAAATTTTTCGGATTATAAGACATATAGATAATGGAATTCAATGGTAGAATTACATCCGAGTAATTCACAGTACTAAAGAAAAGACCTGGGACAAATCAGTACTAGTTTTTCCTTCCAAGTTAGTTTCCTTCTGGGACCTAACTCAATATGACATACATACTGTCATTCCTAACCAGGAAGCAACTCACCTTTCTACCTTTATTGCCTTAGTCATAAGCCTCCCTAACTTCTTTTATTGATTGGAACTATGATTGGGTGTTGTTGAAAATATAGCAGAAACTACATTTTTGTCTTAAAGGAGCTTATATCCTAGTATAATTATGTGCTAAAAAAGATTTGCAGTTCCTTGGAGTTTTCCCAGCATAGACCTATGCTGAGACTCAACTTTTACTGGAGCAGATTTTGGTCAAGTAAACTAATAATTATCACAATAATCAAAGACTGAGAAATGTTTCATAGTAGTATGTATTCACATATATATTTGTATTCATTTCAGAAATATCTCTTAAAAGCTCACTCTGCCAAGTAATCTGCTCTTTGAGGTATAGATTGGGAATTGCTAACAAGGATAATCTCAATACCACACATAAATGTATACAGGCAAAGATGTTGAAAATGTTGGTGTGCAACAAAATCCATATTAACAATATGTTTGACTCTGTAGATGCTGTGAGAAAACCATGGAAGTTATGAGAAATTCTCAGGAAACTCTGTTAACCATTGTAGAGGTAAAGTATAAGGGAATCTTTCTCTACCACATAGACAGTGTATCTTGTTAGGAAGTCACCAATTCAAAGAATATCCTTCATTTTAATGCAGTGGAATGGTGCTGAGCATCGGGAGGGAAGAAGATACACATTAAGCCTCACACATCAAAAAATTTTGGTGAACATAGCAAGACTCTCTACAACCTGTTTCAAAATAAAAAAGGGCTGCGCGTATAGCTCAGAGGTAGACTGCCCCTGGGTACAAGCCCCAGTACCAAAAAAAATTTTTTTTTGGTGTATAAATGCCTCTGGTAACTTCAAATTTCTTAGAATGTTACCGTATTGTACATAATCTCTAGTCTTTAATAAATCAGCACTTAATGACATTTTAGAACATCCCATATGGTATTATTTTCAGAACGGTTTCCATTAGGGTTTAAGAGAAATCAGTAATATATATCTTCATTTTACCTGTCCGGATTCAGCACTGATTAGACAGATGGAGATCACAGTGCCAGCATAGTTATTGGAGGAGCTGTGCCGCTCATGCCCCCCCAGTGCCTCCCTGCTCTCCTCACCTTGGGGCAGCTCACCTGAATGGGGATTCGGCCTGCAAAGCATGTCTCTTTTTTTTTTTTTTTTTGGTGTACTAGGGATTGAACTCAGGGACATTCTGCCTCCAAGCTACACTCCCAGCCCTTTTTAAAATTTTGTTTTGAATTGGGGTCTCGCTGAGGGAGTTGCTGAGGGTCTTGTTAAGTTGCCGAGGCTGTTCTCAAACCTCCAATCCTCCTGTCTCGGCCTCCCAAGTACTGGGATTACAGGCATGTGCCACCATGCCAGCAGCATATACACTTAATTGGAATCACTGCCTCAGGTTGATCCAAGGCAGAAAGGGAAGGAAGTTAAACTTCTGGTGCTTGTGACATTGACTCTACCCAGCTGAGTGTTGTGTACCTATAGCAGTCATTCACAAACCTAGTAAGGATATGTAGGACAAGAGGTCAGGAGTGTTTCCTTCACAGGGAAACATGGGAAGTAGAGCTCAGGCATGCATCCCCGATTGTCAGCTTTCTGTTCATTTCACCTAATGAAGCTGGACATAGCTACATATTAATATTATCTGTGCTGCTTTTTAAAAATACAGATGCTGAACAAATTCAAACCGTATTTCTAGGGATGTGGCAGGAATATTTGTATTTTTAAAAAGCACTTCTTTTGTGCAACCAGAATTGAGAATCACTGTGTTAATTCACTGGCATTAACCATTGAGCCTGTTGTCAACAAGGGTGGGGCTGTATCCCTTGGAAAATGACATCGATATCTGTCAGGGTGGTCCTGGGTCCACCTTTATGAACCAAGTTGTCTTGATAGATCTTTGGATTACTCGTGGCAATACAGATTTTATATATCTATATATATAAATAACCGATATATATATCGGTTCTGGGGATCAAACCCAGGGGCATTCTACCTCCAAAATATTCCCCAGCCCCCCCTTTTTTTTTTTTTCAGTGCTAAGGATTGAACCCAGGGGCATTCTACCTCCGAGCTACACCTCCAGCCCTTTTTTTTATTCTGTATTTTGTGAGACCCTAAGTTGTGGAGGGCCTCACTAAATTGCTGAGGCTGGCCTTGAACCTGCAATCCTCCTGTCTCAGCCTCCCAAGTACTGGGATTACAAACATGTACCACCATGCCCAGACCCTTTTTAATTTTGAAACAGGTTCTTGCTAAGTTGCTGAGGCTAGCCTTGAACCTGTTATCCTCCTGTCTCAGCCTTCAAGTATTGGGATTACAGGCATGTGCCATCACTCCTGGTAATACAGATTACAAAGAAGGTGCTGAAGTGAATCCCCAGTAGTGTCAATAGTATGTTGATAAAGTTAAATTTGAGGTTATTCTGTTCCCAAAGCTGAGAATATACTCTTTTTTCCTTTTTCCCATTTCAGACTATATTCATACATGTTGTCATTCATTAATATTTGCTTTGGTTCTGCAGTAAGATATAATAAGGTGGATGCTTCAATAATGTGGATATTAAAGTCTAAAATCATAATACCTTGTCCTTTTGCATTTTCAACAAAAATAGTTCAAACCTAAAACTAAGATTCAAAGTAGTTAACATATTACCCAGTATTTTACTCTATTTATTGTCAGTCAGGTTTTTTTTTTTTTAATACCTGGATAGCTTTGGGAGTTCTTCAGTAAATCCTGGGTTCCTACTTACCAAAAGGTGTAGTTCTTTTAGGTCCTCAGAAGTTTGATTAGTTGAATGCCAAATTGCTCATGAGCTTCATTCTTTAAGGAGATGAAGTTAGAAAAGTGCCATTGCTAGATTACTCAGGGGTTCCTATATCATTAAGGATTATGGATATACTCTGAGGGAGAGTTTTAAGTACAAGAAGTGATTTGCACCTCCACCTACAATAGCTGTCATTTCTTTTTTTTTTTCTTTGCGGTACCAGGGATTGAACCCAGGGGCGTTCTACCTCCGAGCTACACCCCCAGCCCTATTTTTTAATCCTTTATTTTGAAACTGGGTCTCACTAAGTTGCGGAGGGCCTCACTAAGTAGCTGAGGCTGGCGGCGAACCCGGATCCTCCAGTCTCAGCCTCCCAAAGTACTGGGATTACAAGCGTGCGCCACCACGCCCGGCAATAGCTGTCATTTCTGAACACATCTCCCTAATGCTTTGTGATTATTAACTGACCTTCCTGATCTTCCCTCTGTAAATCTGTCTAAATTTCTTGAAATCATTTGGTGTGGTTGTCCCAGCTTTAAGAGTAACTTCCCAGTTGGTCTTCCTGTGGACTTCCTGTCGTCAGCCTTAGGAGGTGCTTCTCAATAGCATACTGGGTCCCAGTCCTCTGGGCGTCATTCCTGTCCTCTCTTGAATTAATTTCTTTTCCTTTGTTAGATTTCATTGAACCACAGTCACTATTTCTGATCTAATAATAATTTAAACATCTCCCTGCTTCCCAAACTTTCAGAATATTTTGACTTGGGTGCATTTATTTCCCTTTCCTTCTCAGTATATTTGTCTTTCTTGGCCTTCAAGATCTTGTTTCCTTCTCAGTAGACCATCCTCTCTTCTGAAATTTTATCTGTTCTACTAAGGAAATATTTTTCTCCCTCTAGCACAGTGGTACTTGGCCAGGGATGATTTCATCCTATAGAGAACAGCTGGCAATGTCTGGAGCTCCTGGGTTGTCACGGTCAGGGTGTTGGGGATAATCCACATCTCCTGGGTAGAGGCCAGGGTGCTGCTGGTCATCCTGCAGTGCACAGGACAGCCCACTAAAAGCAGTGCCCAGCCTAGGAGAGTCAGTAGTGCTAAGGCTGAGAGACACGGCTGTGTCTTCATCAGTTCTCATTCCTTTATTTTTCAACCACTTCTGTTTTGGTAGTTAGACTACAGAATATTTTCAATTGCTCCAGCTTTTCCTTGACTCAACTATTTGTAAATATGACTCCTGACATAAGTCCTTGGTTTTGAAATAACTTGTGTTGTTTCTCTATTTCAACCCAAGAAGACTATATAGTGTCTTTATAATAGAGGCCTTTATTCCTTCTCATTAGTTTACTACAAATCTAGTTATAGTTTTTTATATTATACTTCTCTTATATGGGTAAAACTGGCTTAGATTTCTGAAATCTAAAGCCATCTCAGTGCCCAACTTGAAGTCAAACTTATGAAAGCCACATGTAATCATGGTCAATCCCCCTGTAGATTTTAATGGCCTCCAAAAACTGTCAAAGCATCATTACAAAGTGAAAAATGTTGGTATTGCTGACCTAGTGCATATCCTAGAACTCAACACACTAAAGATGTGTAGTCCTAACATGTGGATATACTGAGAAGCACAGGAAAGGTAGCAGCAGAAGTGTTCCAACCATACAATGCTGGCATCTCCTGCAGAACCATCTGTCTTTGTAATTTAGGACTTGAAAGCATTTGCTACAGTCTGAAAATACACACACACACACACACACACACACACACACACACACACACACTCCTATGCTTATAAACACCAAGGCAGTTAGCTATTTTGAACTGCCAGGGTCAGAAATCCCTCATGACCTTGCTACGTTTTCTTTTCGCTTTCTGAAATTTAAGGCTTGAAGCCACTTGTCTGGCCATGACAGTTATTTCTAAAATAACTGGGTTTTGAGTAAGTTTCAGTAAATTATACTCACTTTTTTTTCCTCAACCCAAATTTGGAACTAATTGAGATTTTTTAAAAAGCCATAGGAATAGGTCAGAGATCAAAATGTCAGGCTTAATATTTGGAGACCATGGCTTACGAGTGAGGTCAAAGTAGACATGCTTGTAGTACTCTCCAACTCCTAATCTAATATTTATCTTGGGATAGCCCATCTTCCAGAGAATTAGGAACTACAAAACAAATGCCCTCACCCAGTACTGCATTGGTCAAGAGTAGAGAGTGAAGGAACAGAAATCATTAGTGCTTATCTTCTTTTAATAGATTCATTTGCTCAGTCAGGAAATATAAGTCAAGGGATATCATCCTCAATCATAGAATAGATTCAGAATGGATGAGGCCCTTGACGCAATATGCTGGTATAGTTTCTTCCACAAGAAAACACGAGTCGTGTGTAATAAGTTTGCTCCCCCTCTGTAATCAACTGCCATGTGACTGTACTGTTTCTGAGCAGGTGATCAAAATGCATGTGTTCTCTTTGTTTAGGTCCTCTTGTATGACCCGCTCTTTGACTGGACCATGAATCCTCTGAAAGCTCTGTATTTACAGCAGAGGCCTGAAGATGAAACCGAGCTCCACTCCACTCCGAATGCAGATGATCCCAGATGCAAACGAAATCTTAGGTGAGAATATTTTCGGAGCCGGGCGTGGTGGCGCACGCTTGTAATCCCAGTACTTTGGGAGGCGGAGACCGGAGGATCCGGGTTCGCGGCCAGCCTCAGCTCTCTCTCTCTCTCTCTCTCCCTGTCTCTCTCTCTCTCTCTCTGTCTCTCTTTCCTTAGTGAGGCCCTCCGCAACTTCGTGAGACCCAGTTTCAAAATAAAGTATAAAAAAATAGGGCCGGGGGCGTAGAGCGGAGGTAGAACGCCCCTGCGTTCAATCCCCGGTACTGCAAAAAAAAAAAAAAAAAGAGTATTTTCGGAAGGACCTATTGTCTGTTGTTTAGATTTTCTTATTCTCAAGGCCCTTAAATCTGCCCCACCTCATTGAAACCTTGTGTTTTTGTCTTTAGTGACATTGACCAGAGTTTCAACAAAGTAGCTGAACGTGTCTTGATGAGATTGCAAGAGAAACTGAAAGGAGTGGAAGAAGGCACCGTGCTCAGTGTATGTGGACAGGTGAATTTGCTCATACAGCAGGCCATGGACCCCAAAAATCTCAGCCGACTTTTCCCAGGATGGAAAGCTTGGGTGTGATCTTCAGCATATGAATTACCCTTGAATTCAACGTTTATGAATTGTATCAACCTTCATTTTTAATCCACCTACAAACTGTGAATAAGGATTAATATTTAAGTAAACAACTGTGTTTTTAAAAAAAATTTACTACCTGATTCAGTCACCACCTCTGAAAAATCCTTGATATTGTCAAGTGATATCTCTGCTGTGACACATTAAAAATAATCCTTTTCATGCTCCACTTCTAGGCTAAATGTTTATTTCTTCTCAAGATTTTACTTAGATAGTTTTCAATAGAATCACTGACTTACGCATTGGCTGAAAACAGTGGATGCGGCAGTGATATGGTGTGGATTCCTTTCGTATAAATTAGAATAAATAAAAATATGCTACTTTGAGGTAGCTTTTAATTAAAACTTGTTTCCTAGGTATATATGATAATTTGATAACACTATGAAAAAAGGGGAAACTTTAAAATTGTAACCATCTTTACCATATTGTAACCATACCAAATTGTAACCAGCTTTACCATATATCATGGTAAAGCTACATTATAAACAAGAATGTAAGCAGGGTATGGTGGCACACGCTTAAAATCCCAGTACTTGGGAGGCTGACACAGGAGGATTGCAGGTTCGATGCCAGCCTCAGCAACTTAGTGAGGCCCTGTTTCAAAATAAAAAATAAAATAGAGCTGTAGGTGTAGCTCAGAGGTAGAATGCCTCTGGGTTCAATCCCCAATACCACACATACACATACACACACACACACACACACACACACACAAAAGAAATAAGAATGTAAGAGCAGGGTGTGTTGGCTCACACTTGTAATCCCAGTACTTGGGAAGCTGAGACAGGAGAATTGTAGTTTTGAGGCTAGTGCTCAGTAACTTAGCAAGATCCTGTTTCAAAATAAAAAGGGCTGAGGTTATGGCTCAGACATACAACACCCCTATGTTCAATCCCTGGTACCACCAAAAAAAAACAAAAAAGAATGTAGGGCTGGAGGTATATCTCAGTGGTAGAGCACCTACCTAGCATGCTCAAGGCCCTGGGTTTCATCCTCAGTACCACACAAAAAAATGTTGAAGACAAAGTAGTGCAGGTTGAGCTTCCCTATCTGAAAATCGAACACGGAAATGCTACCACTGATACAGAACCACTTAACTTTATCCAAACTTCCCGAGTGTCACTGGTGGTATTTCAGATTAGAGGTGCTCAGCTGGTAAAGTCTACACCAATACTTAAAAATCCAAAAAACTCCAAAATCTGAAACGCTTCTGGTCCCAAGCATTTAAATAAGGGATATTCAACCTATATTTTAAAAATGTATTTGGATTTTCAATGGCATGACCACCCAGAGTTACTAAGTAACAAAGGTGTTATAGAGAAAATTTTCAAAAACATGATTAATATAGTTATTTTCTTTTAAAATGAATATTGAACCTTCTCATTCTATTCTCATTATCTTCTTTTTGGTTTTCTTATTCTTTTTTGTGGTGCTGGGGATTGAACCCAGGGTTGTTCTACCTCCAAACTACACCCTCAGCCCTTTTTTATCTTATTTTATTTTTTTGGAAACAGGGTCTTGCTAGGTTGCTGAGATCCTCACTAAATTGCTGAGGCTAGGTTTGAACCTTCAATCCTCCTGTCTTAGCCTCCCAAGTACTAGGATTACAGGTGTGCAGCACCATACCCGGGTCTCATTATCTTTTAAGCCCTCCTGTATTGTCCCTTGCTTTTTCTTTCTGTGATGTTTTCATGTTTTAGCTCCTAGTTTATGAATTCTCTTGTCAGCTGTATATATAGTCTTCTTTTAAACATATTAGGATTCTTTTTTTCTTTTTTCTTTCTTTTTTTTTGCGGTACTGGGGCATTCTACCTCCAAGCTACACCCCCAGCCCTATTTTTTATTCTTTATTTTTGAAACAGGGTCTCATTAAGTTGCGGTGGGCCTCACTAAGTAGCTGAGGCTAGCTGCATTCCTGGATCCTCCAGTCTTAGCCTCCAAAGTACTGGGATTACAAGTCCCAAGTACTGGGATTACAAGCGTGTGCCACCATGCCTGGCAGGATTCTTCTTTTAAAAATTGTTTTTCACTGGGCATGGTGGCTCAAACCTGTAATCCCAGTACTTGGGAGGCTGAGACAGGAGGATTGCAGGTTTGAGGCTAGCCTTAGCAACTTAGCAAGACCTTGTTTCAAAATAAAAACATAAAATAGGGCTGAAGATATAGCTCTGAGGTAGAATGCCCCTCAGTTCCATTCCCAGTACCACCAAATAAAAAAGAAAACTTTTTCATTTCTAGTTATGTATCATTTTTCACATCAGCTTATTGTTTCTTGATACCTAGTTTTCTTTTTAGATCTTATGTTATCATTTTCAACATACATATTTTGTTGTTGCTCTAAAAGTTGTATCAAATCAAGTGCCTGCTGTCTGTATTTGTTGGTTCTTATATTTGGTGGACTGTTTATATCATTTGCACTCACTCATATCTGACCTCCCCACCATCCCTCCATCAAAACAAATCTCTAAAACTTTTTGGAGTATAAATGTCTTGATTTGATTTCCAAAGAACTGTTCTGAAAATTATTTTGCATTTCAAACTGTAAACTTATCTTGGTGTATCTTTTTTCTTATAAGCTGCCTAAATGAATATTTGGTAACTATATACCAATATAGGTAGTTTTATTACTGTAGTGAATAGAGAAAATGCGATAAACTTAGAATGCTTTTATATAAGGAAGCCTTGAAATCTTCATGGGTGGAATAAGAAGGTATCATCTAGATGATAGTATAGGTAAATTAATTTGTATTTAGTTCTTGCTAGTCAATGCATCCAAAGAGCTTGGAATAATGTCATTAATTTAAGACTCTTCAGCCTTGAATGGTATGCCATGAGGCCCCTGTCCTATTCAATTATTCTTATCAATGCTTTTGAAAAGTTACCAAATTTGCAGGTAAACCGAGGAGAAATAGCTAACTCACATGACAGAATTAAGATTAGAAGAGATTTTGACAAACTGGAACACTGTCTGTAAATGACTAAGATGGACAATTACCAGGAACAAATGTGGTTAGGTTTTAAAATATTAATCATAGAGTTGGGGGTTTAGCTCAAAGATAGGATGCTTACCTAGCATGTGTGAGGCCTTGTGTTTGATTCCCATTTATCTGTGTATGTATAAGTCAGACAGTTGTAATGCTGAGTGCCTGGCATACATTACATAGCAGCATCTCTAATCCTTAACAACAAAACCTTGCAAGATTAGTGATGTTGCCCCAATTTTTAGCTGGAGAAAATGAAAATGAGAGAAATAAGGTATCTTATCCAAGACCAGAAGAAAGTAAATTGTACATTCTCTAACTTGAAGAGATTTCAGGTGAAAAAATCTGGAGTTCACTGGTCAGTGAAAACCAAATAGAGGAGCTGCTAGTTTTAAGTTTGCACTTAGAAATTTAATAAAAATTTAAATACTATTTAAAGCAAACAAAAGCATAAAGGAAAAACTTTGGGCATTTAAAGATTAAAATAGACTATCTTTTAAAAAGTAGAAAGCCAGTATCCTGGTTTGAAATAGAGAAATGTGCCATTTCAAGTGTTTTAATTGCACCTTAATGAAATTATGTATTTTATGTAGATTTATGTTAGTGCTACTAAATGTATTTCTTTACTATTCTTTTACATGAATCTATTATGAAATGTTTTTGAATAAATAATTCTAAAAGTATATGCTAAGACTTACTCCTTGTATTCAAATATTTGAATGTTCTGTGTGCCAGGAATGGAACTAGTTCTGAAAGACAACAGTGAGCAAGGCAGGTGTAGGCAGCCCCCTCACAGCCCAGAGTCTGGGGAAGATAGGCGGCTGATGCTGTGGAGTAAACTGGGAGTCTGCGTAGCCCAGTCTAGCATGCTGCATCTCAGTTTAAAGATTCTAGCAGTTTTTCTTAATTACCTTATGCCAAAAAGGCAGATGCATGTTCTCTGGGCCCAGAAAGTGATCTAGTTAACATTTCTAAAACCTAAAAGGTCAGTGCTAGATATGACGAGCACAAAGATCCTGATATCCTAAATGTGAAGTTCACTTTCCATCTATTCATCGTGTGTGTGTGTGTGTGTGTGTGTGTGTGTGTGTGTGTGTGTGATTGAGGATTGAACCCAGGGGCATTCTACCTCCGAGCTGCACCCTCAGCCCTATTTTATTTTATTATTTGCGGTACTGGGGATTGAACCCAGGGGTATTTTACCTCTGGGCTACACCCCCAGCCCTATTTTTTTTTTATTCTTTATTTTGAAACAGGTTCTCACTAAGTAGCTGAGGCTGGCCGCGAACCCAGATCCTCCTGTCTTCGCCTCCCAAGTACTGGGATTACAAGCATGGGCCACCACACCCAGCTTTTATTTTTATTTTGAAACAGGGTCTTGCTAGGTTAATAAGAGTCTCACTATTCTCTAAGGGTGTCCTCAAACCTGCAATCCTTCTGTCTCAGCCTCCCAGGTACTAGGATTACAAGCGTGTCCCACCACACCTGCACACCTGGCTACATCTTTTTTTTTTTTTTGGTACTAGAGATTGAACCCAGGGGTATTATTCTACCTCTGAGCTATACCCCTAACCCTATTTTATTTACTTATTTGAAGCAGGGTCTGGCTAGGATGATAAGAGTCTCACTACTTGCTGAGGTTGACTTTGAACTTGCGATCCTCCTATCTCAACCTCCCAAGTACTGGGATTACAGGTGTGTACCACTATGCCCGACTTATATTTTTTAATAAACAAATTTACTCCTCTTCTAGGTTTTAACCTCTCTTGTCTAGATTCCGACAAAATGAATTTTACACACAGTGGAATCAAAGTTTTTAAAAAGATTCAATTAAGAATTGGTAAGTAAGATGAGGATCTCATGTAATTGAATTTATCCTCTGAAAAAAAGCCCTCACTTTGCCCTTAAAGCAAAGTATATGTGGTTTTATTACAGCAGTTTACAAAAATGTATACTTTCATAGTACATTATTCAAAACCACTGGTTCTCAGCCAGGGGTGATTTTGCTTCCCCACTTGATATTTTCAAACTAACATTTAAATTATTTAAAAATGGTATCATGTACTTGGGAGACTGAGACAGGAGGATTGTAGATTCGCAGACAGCCTCAGCAAGTAGTGAGACTGTCAGCAACCTAGTGAGACCCTGTTTCAAAATAAATAAAAAAGGGCTGGGGGTGTAGGTTAGAGGGAGAATGCCCCTGGGGGATTCAATCCCCAATATCACTCACACACACACACACACACACACACACACACACACACACAAATGGTATCATGTCTCAATTTATAACTCACCAATGATTAGGGAAATTAAACTTCATTGTATGTTTGTTAGTATGATTTTCTCTGATAAATAGCCTCTGCATATTCTTTGGCACTATTTCTACTAATCCTTTGTTGGTTACATAACATCTCTTCCCATTCTGAATCTCCTCTTTTTATTCTCTTAATGGAATTTTTTATGGTTAACAGTTGTACCAGTGTTTTAATTTACGATGAAACCTTTCACATAAGTATCCCCCCCATTCCTAGGCCTTCATTTTTATGTGTGTGTGTGTGTGTGTGTGTGTGCGCGCGCGCGCACGCGCGCACGCTTGTGTGTGTATTACTGGGGATTGAACCCAGGGGCATTTTACCTCTGAGCTATACCCCCAGCCCTTGTTATTTTTTGTTTTGAAACAGGGTCTTGCTAGGTTGCTGAGAGTCTTGCTAAGTTGCTGAGGCTGGTGTTGAACCTGTGATCCTCCTGTCTCAGCCTCCCAGGTACTGGGATTACAGGTGTGTGCCACCACACCCAGCTTCATTATATTTTTATTGGTACATTATAACTGTACATGATAGTCAAATTAATAGTGCTTTATTCATATATACATATGACATTATTTGGTCTGTTTCCTTCCCCATCCCTCCTCCCTTCTGTGACCCCTTTCTACCACTCTACTAGTTTCCTAATTTTCATGTGGTCTATTTTCCTTCCTTTTCTCTCTTTAGCTTCCACGTATGAGAGAAAACATGCAACCCTTGATTTTCTGAGTCTGGCTGATCTCACTTAGCATATTCTCTAGTTTCATCCATTTTCCTGCAAATGACAATTTTGTTCTTTGTGACTGAGTAAAACTCCATTGTGTGTATGTACCACATTTTCATTATCCATTCATCTGCTGATGGACACCTAGGTTGGGTCCATAACTTGACTACTGAGGATTGTGCTGCTATAAACACAGGTATGCATGTGTCATTATAGTACTCTGACTTTAATTCTCTTGGAAAGATACCAAGGAGTGGTATAGCTAGGGCATATGGTGGTTCCATTCCTAGTCTTTTGAGGGACCTAACAGTGATCTCCATACTGTTGTACTAATTTACAATATTATCAACAGTGTATAAGTAATTCTGTTTCTCCACATCCTCGCCAGCATTTATGTTTGTTTGTTTGTTTGTTTGTTTGTTTTGTGGGGGGGTACTAGGCATCGAACCCAGGGACATGTTACCTCTGAGCTACACCTCCAGCCCTATTTTTTATTTTGAAACAGGGTCTCACTAAGTTGCTGAGGGCCTCGCTAAATTGCTGCGGCTGGTCTAGAACCTGTGATCCTCCTGTGTTAGCTTCCCAGGTACTGGGATGACAGGCGTGTGCCACCACGCCTGGCTTAGTACTATTTGTATTCTTGATGATTGCCATTCTAACTGGAGTGAGGTGGCATCTCAGTGTAGTTTTGATTTGCATTTCCTGATTACTGAGGACCTTGAACATTTTTTCATATATTTGCTGGCCGTTTGTATTTCTTTAGAGAAGTGTCTGTGTGGTCCATTTACCCATTTATTGATTGGGTTGCTTGGGTTTTCTGGTGGGTTTTGGAGTTCTTTATATATTCTCTTCCTCTGCTGGAAGAGCACTGGCAAAGCTTTCCCCCTTTCTGGAGGCTCTTGCCTTATGCTCTTTTCTCCTTTGTTGTGCAGAAGCTTTCTAATTTGATGCCATTCCCTTTATTAATTCTTGGTATTATTTCCTGAGCTTTAGGAGTCCTATTGAGGAAGTCATTGTCTGTGTCTGTATGTTGGAGTGTTGTCCCTATATTTTCCACTAGCAGTTGCAAAGTTTCTGGTCTAATTTGTAGTTCTTTGGTCCATTTTGAGTTGACTTTAATGCAGGAGAGATAAGGCATCAGTTTCTTTCTTCTGCATATGGATGTCCAGTTTTCCTAGCACTGTTTTTTTTAAAAAGCTGTCTGTCTTTTCTCTAGCATGTTTTTTGCACCTTTGTCAAGGATCAGCTGTATCTGCGTGGGTTTGTCTTTGTGTCTTCTGTGCCACTGGTCTATGAGTCTGGGTTTTTTTTTCTTTTTTTGTGGTACTTGGGATTGAACCCAGGGGCATTCTATCTCTGAGCTACACCCCCAGCCCTATTTTATTCTTTTATTTTGAAACAGGGTCTCACTAAGTTGTGGAGGGCCTCACTAAATTGCTGAGGCTGGCCACGAACCTGTGATCCTCCCTTCTCAGTCTCCCAAGTATTGGGATTACAAGCGTGCGCCACCACGCCCGGCTCTATGAGTGTTTTTATGCCAGTACCATGCTGTTTTTGTTACTACAGCTCTGTAGTATAATTTAAAATTGGAATGAGCTGGGCATGGTGACACACACTTGTAATCCCAGTACTTAGGAGGCTGAGACAGGAGGATCACAGGTTTGCGGCCAGCCTCAACTACTTAGTGAGGCCCTCTGCAACTTAGTGAGACCCTGTTTCAAAATAAAGAATAAAAAATAGGGCTGGGGGTGTAGCTCGGAGGTAGAATGCCCCTGGATTCAATCCCCAGTACTGCAAAAAAATAAATAAATAAAATAAAATTGGAGCTGGGCATGGTGGAGCATGCTTGTAATCCCGGTACTTGGGAGGCTGAGACAGGAGGATCACAGGTTCAAAGTCAGCCTTGGCAACCTAGCGAGACCCTGTTTCCAAATAAATAAAATTGGACTGGGGGTATAACTTGGGAGGCAGAATGCTTCTGAGTTCAATCCCCAGTAACCTCCCCCCCAAAAAAAAACGGTGTTGTGGTGCCTCCAGCATTGCTCTTGTTGCTTAGAATTGCTTTAACTATTCTGGATATTTTATTCCATATAAATTTTAGTACATTTTTCTAGTTCTGTGAAGACTGTCACTGGTGTATGTATATATATTTTTTCTTTCTTTTTTTGTATTTGGGATTGAACCCAAGGGCATTCTACTACTGAGCTACACCCCCAGCCCTTTATACTTTTTTATTTTGAAACAGGATGTTGCTAAGTTACTGCACCCTAGGCTCATCCTACCATCCTCCTATCTCAGCCTTCCAAGTATTGGAATTACAGGCATGTGCCACCTTGTCTGGCTTGTCATTGATATTTTGATGGGGATTCTAGTGAATCGGTAGATCACTTGTAGTAATATAGCCATTTTAACAATATTAATTATAGCCAAGCATGGTAGCACACACCCATAATTTAATACTTGGGAGGCTGAGACAGGAGGATCTCAGGTTCAACAGCAGCCTCAGCAACATAGTGAGACTCTCAGCAACTTCTTGTGACCGTTTCAAAACAAAAAGGGCTGGGGGTGTACCTCAGAGGTAGAATGCCCCTGGGTTCAACCCCCAGTACCACAATTAAAAAACAACAAAATTTTCTTTCTTTTTTTTTTTGTGGTACTGGGGATTGAACCCAGGGGCATTCTAACTCTGGGCTACACCCCTCAGCCCTATTTTTTATTCTTTATTTTGAAACAGGGTCTCACTAAGTTGTGGAGGGCCTCATTAAGTAGCTGAGGCTGGCCATGAACCCGGATCCTCCAGTGTCAGCCTCCCAAGTACTGGGATTACAAGCATGTGCCACCACGCCCGGCTAAAATTTTCTTTTTCTTAATGAAAATGAAAGAATTATTTCCACTGAGGTGGTCAAAACTGTGGTCAAGGATGGTGGGGGTGTAGTTCGGAGGTAGAATGCCTCTGGGTTCAATTCCCATTTCCGCAAAAAACTGACAAATGGGATTTTATCAAATGAAAAACCTGCACAGCAAGGGACAAAATCCGAATGAAGAGACTACTAACAATGGAAAAAAATATTTGCCCACTATTCATTTGATGAAGGGTTAATATCCAGAATATGTAAGGAACTCAAAAAAAAAACTTGAAAAGGCAATCCAATCAGAAACAGGGAAATGATCTGACTAGAGATCTGACTAGACACTTACCAAAAGAAGAAATGTAAGTGGCTAATAAATATATGAAAAACTGCTCAGTATCATTAGCCATCAGGGCAGTATAAATCAAAACTACAATTAAATACCATCTCACCCTAGTTTGAATAGATACTATTTTTAAAAACGAGCTGGGATGGATGTGGGGAGAAAGAACTTTCATATACTCTTGGTAGGAATGTAAATTAATATAGCCATTATGGAGAACAATTTAGAAGTTTCTCAAAAAATTTAAAATAGATCTATCATATGATCCAGCTTTCCCACTTCTGGGTATATAGCCAAAGGAAATGAAATCTATATACCAAAGAAAAGCCTGCACTCCCACATTTACTGTAGCACTATTCACAGTAGCCAAAATATAGAATCAACCCAGGTATCTATCAACAGATGAATGGGTAAAGAAAATGTAGCATAATGTACACAATGGAATATTATTCAGCCAGAAAGAGGAAATCCTGTCATTTGCAGCAAAATAGATGGAATCGGAGCATATTATTTTAAATGAAATAAGGCAGATACAGGAGGATAAATCTCATATGTGGATGCTAAGCAAAAATCAATCTGAATGTAGAATAGTGAGAGGGCAGGAAGGGTGTGGAGTAGGGGGTTGAAGGAGACTGAATAACAGTTACCAAAACACAGGTAATGAACAAGTGCTAGTGTTCTCCAGCACAGTGGGTAACTATAGTTCACAATAGCCTGTTATATGTTTTATGAAGAACTAGGAAAGAGGAGCTCAATGGCTTCAAACATAAAGATATTGTAAGGAGATGGAAACAATCACCTGATTTGATCTGTGCAGTGTGTGTGTGTGTGTGCGCGCGCGCGCGTGAGTGCGGTGGGGACTGAACCCAGGGGCATTCAACCTCTGAGCTACACTCCCAGCCCTATTTTATTTTTTTATTTGGAAATAGGTCTCACTAAATTGCTGAGAGCCTCACTAAAATGCGGAGGCTGGCTTCGAACCTGCAATCCCCCTGTCTCAGCCTCCCAAGTACTGGGATTATAGCGTGCACCACCACACATAGCTTACTGTCTTTTTTAAAGGTTTAGTGGAGAAATAAAAGAGTAAGGGAAAGTGAGAGAAGTAAAGAAGGAGCAAGGCCTATTTTTATCTGGGATAAATGGACAAAGAGCTCTGCTTCATACAATTGCACTGAAGGCCTCAAAGGAGGAAAATAACCTGACGGTTTTTACATCTAAACAGTTTCTTTATTTGTGTGGTGATCATTAGAATACTAAGGTTTCCCAGCATCCCAGGACTAATTTCTGTATTTTCCATGACCACTGCGTGCAGTCCAGTGGTCTGGCTACATTCTGTGCTAAGAATATATATAGCAAGTTATTCTAGTCAGAGTAAGCTGTCTCTTGGCTGCGGCTGATAAATGCAGGGCTTCAAGGGCCATAGCTCAGAAAAGAAAATAACGTACTTTCTGTTTACATTCTGTAAGTGGAATCGGGTGTTAATCTAGCAAAATGTGGTGATTCAAAAAGATTTTCGTAGTAAGTACTGTGTGGTGTTCCCATATGTGCCTCTTTTAGATCTTCATAGTTGTCTATATTTTTCTGTGCTTGCTCAAACCTGAAACCTAAAGAGAAGTGACAAATGATTAGAAAGCTGCCAAGTATAAGAAGACAGACCTGTTCAATAAGCTGCTGTGTGCCACGTAAGATCTAGTGCACACTTCTTTTTACCACCCTTAGAACAGATATCTTTATATACTGTTAACTGAAACCATAAACACCCACATTTCCTTTTGTGTGTGTTGTGTGTGTGTGTGTGTGTGTTACTGGGGATTGAACCCAGGAACATTCTGCCTCCAAGCTACACCCCCAACCGTATTTTTTATTCTTTATTTTGAAACAAGGTCTCACTAAGTTGCAGAGGGCCTCATTAAGTAGCTGAGGCTGGCCTCAAACCTGCAATCCTCCTGTCTCAGCCTCCCAAGTACTGGGATTACAAGCATGTGCCACCATACCCAGCTCAGTTTAGGCTTTTATTGCAGCAGAAAGTTATGTAAGACAGCAGAGTATGGCCACGTTTAAGAGCATGGATTCTTAACTAACCAGCCTCAATTAAAATGCTGCCCCACACAAACTGTGACCTGAGCAAGTCAAAGCATCTGTCTGCTCCTCTGTAAAATGAAGGTCATAGAGCCTGTTTCATTGGATTGTTTGAAAAATAAAATGAGTTAATTTTATAAAGCACTTTAAGATGGCACTTCTGCAATGAAATTGCTAAAGAAGAGTGTGTTAGGTGAGTCTAAATGTTTAAATTGTGCTGATTTAAATTTGTAAAAGACCACTATCTGTTGTGGGAGATTGGACTACAGGCGTACCAGTTTGGAGGCCACTGTGGAAGGCTGTGTGGGGACGGTGGCAACTGGGGCTGGGTGGTGGCAACAAGTAGGAACTAAGTGGCTAGCCTAATGCTAATGATAGCGCGTGTTTGTGGAGTGGTGTTCTGTGCCAGGCACTATTCTAAGCTCCTTACATGTATTCTTATTATCTCACAGCAACCTGTGAGCTCCGTACTATTGTTACTCTCATTTTACACAGCAGAAACTGAGCTACTAGCTTGCCCAAGATCACACAGCCAGCAAACAGCAGAGCTGGAAGTCAAACCCAAGCCACGATCGTAATCTTGCTTTACTGTTTCTCACGTAGTGTAGGACAGAACTCACACTGAGACCATACAGTACCCGTAATTAGGCCTTGACTATGTTAGAATCACTGATATTTCTGGGATACATACAGAACACTGACTCTCAAAAGAGAAACACCCATACACTGTTGGAATGCAGAACAACTCATGAGCAACCCAGCCTACGTCCTTGCCCACAGTTTGCCGACGTGCTGACAACCGCGAGATGACCACAAGGCACCTGGAAGAACCCCTCCTTTAGAGCACATGTGCATCAGAGACTTCAGTGACCAAGAAATAACCCTGGCCTCATTATTATAGTAAAATACACACCGCTGGGTGGAGCAACGAGACGCGATGTAGGAAGCAGCATGATTAGACTGTGTAAGAGCGATGTGCAAGCACAAGGAAGACTGCACAAAATTGCATGACCCTGCCCTGACTCCTCCAGTTCAGCCCCAACTACTGTTCCTGTGTAAGTGTTCAGGGCCCAGACCAAGGCAATGTGCCTCACTCTCGAGGTGGCAGGCACTCTGCCCTGAGCACGTGTGCCTTCACCGTTCGCTTTCTAATAAAACCCCTCCTCTCTTTGTTAAGACCTTAAATTCTTTTTTGAGACAGTCAAGAACCGGGAAGGTCAGAGGAGAGGTCTCCTCCACTGCTGGAGACTTCCCCGGACCCCCGGCTGATAGGACGACGCTTCTCTTCAACGTGCTGGTTATCACTTTCAGCTTTTCAGTGTTGTTGGCCACCAGAAAAACAATACTGGCAATGTTTCCAACATTTTGAGGCATTTATTTTGCCAAGTAAATCTGCCCATTAAATATTATTGTTGAAACCACAAGATATGTGACTTTTTAAAAGAACCATTTTATTCAACCCTAAATAAAGTAGGACATTTCCTTCTATTCCCAAAAAAATAGTCTTACATATAAAGGAAAAAATGACTTAGCAAATTTATTTTTATCTATATTTTGTGCAGAGTACTGAAATGTTGGATGCTTAGAAATATGTCATATGGGCCAGGTACCAGACCTCAGCGTTCCCGCGCGTGACCCTGGTGGCCTCTGCGCCCGCCCTAGACCTCGGAATCACCTCAGCGGCCTCTGTGTCCGCCCTGGGCCTCGGCATCCCCCCGCCCCCGCGTCACCCCGGCGGCCTCTGTGCACGCCCCAGGCCCCGGCGTCACCTCAGCAGCCTCAGCGCCCACCCCAGGCCTCGGGGTCACCTCGGCGGCCTCTGCGCAAGGTAACAGATCTCAGCGTCCCTGAGTGTCACCCCAGCAGCCTCTACACCCGCCCCAGGTCTCGGCGTCCCCCCCCCACGTCACCTCGGCGGCTTCTGCGCCCACCCCAGGCCTCGGTGTCACTTCAGCAGCCTTTGCGCCCGCCCCAGGCCTCGGGGTCACTTCAGCAGCCTCTGCGCCCGCCCCAGGCCTCGGCATCACCTCGGTGGCCTCTGTGCCAGGTACCAGACCTCGGTGTACCCGCATGTCACCTCGGCAGCCTCTGCGCCCGCCCCGGGCCTCGGCATCACCTCGGTGGCCTCTGTGCCAGGTACCAGGCCTCGGCGTCCCCACGCGTCACCTTGGCAGCCTCTGCGCCCGCCCCGGACCTTGGAGTCACCTCGGTGGCCTCTGCACCAGGTACCAGATCTTGGAGTCCTTCCCGCGTCACTGGGCCCTCCATGCCGAGCCTCAGACTCCAGCGACCTCCTGCGCGTCCCGGGCGGCCTTCCGAGCCCTGCCTTGGACTCCAGCGCAGCCACCCAAGACCCAGAGCCTGCACCCCTCTCCGCCGCGCAGGAGCCTCTGTGCCACGCTTCAGAGCCCAGATACCCTCCAGCGCCGCCACCCAAGACCCGCGCGACTCTCCGGGCTGTCTCTGAGTCAGGGCACGCTCCAGCACTGCCACCTGAGATCTAGGAGCACACACTCCCCCCGGGACCCACGCACGATACTCTGTGCCGTGCCTCAGAGCCTGTGCACCCCTAGGTGCTGCAACTCGATACCCGGAGCCCATGCCTCCCACAGGCCCATTCGAAATCCTCAGCGCAGCGCATCAGAGCCTGGGCACCCTCTGGCAACACTGCCCAAGACCCGGAACATGTGTGCATCCCTAGGGGCCCGGGCAACCCCCAGCACCTGCGCCTCGGAAACAGGGCACCTTCCGGCACTGTCACCCGCGCCTCAGTGCCCGCACCCAACACTGCACCTTGAAGTGCTCCTCACATACCAACACCCAAGCTCCGGACCCTCCATACCCCTCCAAACACAATACCACGCCCCAGCCAACCAGACAAGAGGGATCCACAGCCTGCAGCATACTGACCCAATTGGGACTACAGGAACCATCAAGAGGTCTCATACGCAGAAAGTAAGATGATGCAGAGGCAACAGAAACACAAAATGGAAAACACCGAAAATACAAGAATGAAGAACAGTGAGGAAACAAGAAACACCCACAATGTATCAACAAGTGAGATCACTGACTCTGACCTGCAGGAAATGCAAGAAGGAGAATTCCGAATTTTGATCTTCAGATTTATGAAAGGCCTCAAAGAAAGCGTAGAGGAGATGAAGGAGGAAGTTGAGGCTCTAAGGAAGAATCAGAAAGAAACTCTGAACGAAATGAAGGAATCAATAAACGAATTAAAGACTGCAAGAGAAACCAACTCTAGTAGGCTCGACCACATGGAAAATAGGGTATTACTCCTGGAAGACAGCTCATTCAAAACTGAGAACACAGTCAATGATATATAGAAGATATTACAACAACACACCCTGGCCATTCAAGAAAGACAGAACAAGGCAAGACATCCTAATCTAAGGATAAAAGGCATTGAAGAAGGTTTAGAAGCACAGACCAAGGGTATAAGAAACCTCTTCAAAGAAATAATTCCAGAGAATTTTCCAAACACAGAGAAAGATTCAGATACACACATACAGGAGACATATAGAACACCGTTAAGACAGGACCAAAAAAGGACCTTCCCTCGCCACGTAATAATTAAAATGACTAACATAGAGGCCAAAGAAAGAATCCTAAAAGCAGTAAGAACAAAAGAACGGGTGACATACAGGGGCAAAACAATAAAAATCACCCCAGACTTCTCAACCCAAGTCAGGAATGCCAGGAGGGATTGGTATGAAGTACTCCGGACCCTGGAAGAAAACAACTTCCAACCAAGACTGAAATATCCAGCAAAGCTATCATTTAAAATTGATGGAGAAATAAAAATGTTCCATAATAAACAAACATTTAAAGAATTCATGAGGACGAAGCCAACACTAGAGAAAATCCTAAAAGAAATAAACCACAAAGAAGGAAAAACAAGCAATTTTCACAGGAGAGTTGAACTCCACCAGGAAGGCAACTAAACAAGGAGATTTGTCACTACAGCAAATAGAAAATAAAACTCAAAATGATAGGAAATAAAAATAATATCTCTATAGTAACATTGAATGTCAAAGGACTCAACTCCTCAATTAAAATGCATAGACTGACAATGTGGATCAAAAAAGCATAACCCAACTATATGCTGTCTACAAGAAACTCACCTTCTAGCCAAAGATACTCATATGCTAAAGGTAAAAGGATGGAAAAAGATATACCATTTAAACGGAGATCAAAAACAAGCAGGGGTAGCAACACTTATATCAGACAAAACAGACTTTAAGCTAAAACACATCAGAAGAGACAAAGAGGGTCACTTCTTATTAATAAAAGGAACAATCCAACAAGAAGATATAAAAATAATAAACATTTATGACCCAAATGTGGGCACACCCACATTCATAAAACAAAGTCTTCGGGACATCAGGTCCCAAATAGACCCAAACACAATAATATTGGGAGATTTCAACACACCACTCACGCCACTAGATCAATCCTCCGGACAAAAGAAGAATAAAGATTGCTCAGACCTAAAGAAAACTATAGACCAAATGGATCAAATAGACACATACAGATTATTTCAACCAGCAACACCTGAATACACATTTTTCTCAGCTGCCTACGGAACATTCTCCAAAATAGACCACATACTGGGTCACAAAGCAAGCACCAGCAAATTCAAAAGATGTGATATAATTTCCTGCATCTTCTCAGATTACAATGGATTGAAACTGGAAATTAACAACAGGAAGACAAAAAGTAATCACATAAGTACATGGAGAATGAACGATACACTCCTGAACGAGGACTGGATCAGAAAAGAAATAAGGGGAGAAATAAAAAAATTCCTGGAATTTAATGAAAATAGAGACACGATATATCAAAATCTGTGGGACACCTTGAAAGCAGGGTTAAGATGGAAATTTATAGCACTGAGTGCCCACATAAGAAAAACAGAAAACATCCAAATAAATAACCTAATGACACACCTCAAGGATCTTGAAAAACAGGAACAATCACAGCCCAAAGCCAGTAGAAGGCAGGAGATAACTAAAATCAGAGCAGAAATTAATGAAATAAAAAATAAAAAAACAATACAAAGAATCAACAAAACAAGAAGTTGGTTCTTTGAGAAGATTAACAAGATTGACAAACCACTAGCTAACCTAACCAAAAGAAGGAGAGAATCAATGCAAATTACCAAAATCAGAAATGAAAAGGGGGATGTCACCACAGATAGTGGAGAAATCCAGAGGATCATAAGAAGCTACTTTGAAAACTTATATTCCAATAAAATGGAAAACATGTAAGAGGTCGAAAGATTTCTAGACACATACAACCTACCTAAATTGAACCAAGAGGATATAGAAAACCTGAATCAACCAATAACAAGCACAGTGATAGAAACAGCAGTAAAAAGTCTTCCATCAAAGAAAAGCCCAGGTCCAGATGGTTTTCCTGCCGAATTTTACAAAACCTTCACAGACGAAGTAAAACCAATATTTCACAAGCTATTCCGTGAAAAAGAAAGAGATGGAATTCTTCCAAACTCTTTTTATGAGACCAACATCACATTAATACCAAAGACAAATAAAGATACCTCAAGGAAAGAAAATTACAGACCAATATCATTAATGAACATAGATGCAAAAATTCTAAATAAAATACTAGCCACGTGCATTCAAAACCATATTGAGAAAATCGTACACCATGACCAAGTCGGTTTCATCCCAGGAAAGCAAGGCTGGTTCAACGTACGCAAAACAATACATGTTATCCACCACATAAACCGAACTAAAAACAAATATCACATGATCATTTCAATAGATGCGGAAAAAGCATTTGACAAAATTCAACACCCATTCATGTTAAGAACTCTACAGAAAATCGGAATAGAAGGAACATACCTCAACATCATTAAATCAATTTATAAGAAACCCAAAGCCAACATCATATTGAATGGGGGAAAATTGCCAGAATTCCCCTTAAAATCAGGAACAAGACAAGGATGCCCACTATCGCCACTCCTTTTCAACACAGTCCTTGAAACTCTTGCCAGAGCAATAAGACAGGAGAAGGATATCAAAGGAATTCAAATAGGAAAAGAAGAACTAAAATTATCTTTATCTGCAGACGATATGATCCTATACCTAGAAGACCCAAAGAATTCAACCAAAAGTCTACTAGAGCTGAATAACAAATTCAGCAAAGTAGCAGGATATAAGATCAACCTAAAAAAGTCAGTAGCTTTCATATATGCCAACCATGAATCCACTGAGAAAGAAATCCAGAAAACAATTCCATTCACAATAACTTCAAAACCAATCAAATACCTAGGAATAAACTTAACCAAAGAGGTAAAAGACCTCTACAATGAAAACTATAGAACACTGACGAAAGAAATCAAAGAAGATCTTTGAAGATGGAAAGATCTCCCTTTCTCTTGGATAGGCAGAATAAATATTATCAAAATGGCCATCCTGCCAAAAATGATCTACAGAGTCAATGCAATCCCTATCAAAATACCAACATTATTTTTTGCACAGCTAGAAAAATCAGTCATTAGTTTCATCTGGAGAAACAAAAGACCCAGAATAGCCAAAGCAATTCTCAGCAATAAGAACCATGCAGGAGGCATCCCAATCCCTGACTTCAAATTATACTACAGAGCTATAGTAATAAAAACAGCATGGTATTGGCACAAAAACAGACACATAAACCAGTGGAATAGAATAGAAGATACAGAAACAACTCCACAAACTTATAGCCAATTGGTTTTCGACAAAGGTGCCAAACACATACATTGGAGAAAGGACAGTCTCTTCAACAAATGGTGCTAAGAAAACTGGTTATCTACCTGTAGAAAAATGGAGCTGAATCCTTACGTCTCACCCTGCACAAGAGTCAACTCGAGATGGATCAAAGACTCGGAAGTTAGACCAGAGACTGTGAAATTATTAGAAGAAGCCATAGGTCCAACACTCCATCATATAGGCACAGGTAGAAACTTCCTCAACAAGACCTCCAAAGCACAGGAAATTAAAACAAGAATTAATAAGTGGGATAGCATTAAACTACAAAGCTTCTGCTCATCAAAGGAAACCATCAAGAGCTTAAAGAGAAAGCCT